>JAULKK010001267.1:0-10584 GCA_032355705.1 Rubia peregrina
CGAATACAAGAACTCCCAAAACAGATAAGCGGTTCACCCGTGGTGAAGCAAATAAGAAGGGGCAGACCAACCTGCGGGCCGCAGACCTACCTGCCTTGCGGCCCGCAGCCCATTTCAACATAAAAATGTCCCAAAAACAGAAGCTTCATTGCGGGTCACATGACACTGCTGCGACCCGCAACCATTTAAAAAGAGCCCATTTCATGTCAGTCAAAAGGAAGCCATCTACGGTCAAAGAGGTGATTTGCGGGCCGCAGATATGTCCTATAGCCCGCAGCGGCGATTTGGGCGGAGGCCTATTTAAACCATTTTTAGCCTCTTCTTCACTCTTTTATCTTTTACCTTATTTGAATTTTCTCACCCAAAACCCTAAAAACACAAAAATAAATTCTTATGTTTACCATGGATTCTTGTATATTTGTTGTGGATTTAGCTAATCTAGGCTAAATATACTCTTGAGGGCAATTGGTAAGCATTTCTAGTATGAATTTGTGAGATTTCGTTTCTCCTATTTTGTTCTTTGATTATCAAGTATATTTTATGCTTTGTTGTGTAGTTAATGCATGATTTAGACTAGGATGATCAACTAGTTGATGATTATGGGTTAATTTTTTTGCTAGGTTTTAGGTCATACCCGGGATACTTTGACTTTTTGTCGATGTGATTATCGTTAGTTGATGTTAAGTTATAATTAGGTGTGACAACTAATTATGATTATTGATTGATGAAATTTCTTAGACTTGAGATTAATTTGAATGGGTTTGGCTAATTATCAATGTGGCTCACTAATAACAATTAGCATGAAGGCTGATCCTCGTAGTCGTTATTAGTAGATATATTTGTACTATCCCGATATTTCTCACTCGTAGGATATTGTGTTAGTTATATTGGTTCTCCATGTGTATTGCTATTCTCAGGGAAGTCTATGACTCTGATCGTCTAGGGTGACCCGAGGGTAAGGGTTACTGTGTGGCGCCGATCGCCCACTCTAACTATGACCGAGAAGAGGCAAGAAATATTTTCACCCGAAAGGCGTTGATAAGTTCTCCACAATATGTGATTAATGCATAAAATAGGTTAATTAATCGATGATTAAGGGATTACTAAAAATGTAAACCAATTGCGCCCAAGATTGGTTATCATCCTAATTACAATTTTAGTGCTAGTGTGTTCGTAGTTATACTTTTTTCCTCTGATTGTTGGTTAATGTAGCTCTTTAAAGTAGTCATAGTGTTTTCTAAAATTAAAACTCCCCAACTTGGTTACCACACACGAAGAGTGACTTCTTCGTGTGCTTTTTAACTATGTTTAACACTCGATAAACCTCATTTTCCCTCGTGGACAACCCCAACTTGCTACTATCTAATATCTAGTAGTTAGCCGCAATTAGGGCCTATAAATACTATCTTTGAGAGGCACGACGATGTCCACCTACATCACCATGAACAATTAAATCGAGTTATCATCATGTATACAACAATCTAATCGATCAAGTCGAAAAACAAAACAAATATATGGAGACAAATCTCACAATTATTGAATAACAAAAACATGAATTAAAATAAATTTTCAGTCCCCATCTCCCCTAATGGGAAGATGGGGAAAAAGCTTGAAGAAGAAGGGTTGTGGCTTGGAAAAATAAATATATTTTAATAATAAAATGAATAATTTGATCTGCATAAATAAATATTTTTTTATTTTGGTTGAAATCTTGGCATTTAATCATTTTCACAAAAGTTATTCAATTTTCTCTTCAATTAAATACCAAGGTCGTAGATTGTCATAATCCAAGATGATGCAATTGAGAAAGTTTCAGTGTTCTCTTCAAATTCCAAAAGTTTTATTTAGTCTTGTGACATTTGAATGAGAGAGGAAACTAGCATGACTCCCTTCTGGTATGTTAATACCTAAATTAGTCATGGGCTTGACCTGAATTTGATTGTCTTTGGGCTGTCGGAGCCGTTGGAGAAGCTCTGATAGGGCCTTTGTGTATGCCTCGTTCCGGCATGATTCTAGCGTAGATGGGTACCTGTAAAATAGTACATGTAACTTAGGGGGTGGTGTGCGACCGCACCAGCTCTAATGCCCAAGTCATATCGGAGAAGTGAGAATAGAGAAGATGATGCTACAGTGTCGTGGAGGCTGTAGTCGAACATACCTTAATTGATTGCTTTCTTCTCCTGTTATAGTTGTAGGGTTAGGTCTTTATTAGGTTAGATATTGGACTTTTAGGCCTGATTAAATAGGAACATGGGTTTTTCAGCCCATACCTTATCAAGCCCCCTTCGCGTTGCTGAACAACGCGGGGCATTGTGGTAATATGTGTTTGAACGTGATAGCAAATGTACGTCCTTGTTTTTAAAGCTGGAACTTTGCATCTTGATTTTGTCTCTCACAGTCATCGATCTGTATCGATGTCCTACTGCTGTCAGCCAAGACTCGGAATCGCAGCTCTATTCCTTCTGCCTGGCTCTATGCCCGTGCCTTATAAATCATGATCAAACTCTTGCATTTTGGCCTTATTAATCTTTGAAAGAATTAGACGGTGATTCATGCTGAGTCGACCTGGACTCTGCATCGTAGCTCCGTAAAATTCTACCTAGGCCGTACATTCCAACCCTCCTTGCATCAGCCTAGGTTCTGTGCCCGGGCCTTATAAATCATGATCGAACTCTTGCGTTTCGGCCTTATTAATCATTGACAAACTTAGACTCCACTCCGCTTCGCAGCTCTGTAAAATTCTGCCTGGGTCGTATATTGCGACCCTCCTGGCATAAGCCTGGTCACTATGTCTGGGCCTTATAAATCATGATCAAACTCTTGCATTTCAGTGTTATGAATCTTTGGCAAAATTTGACGATGCTTCCTGCTAAATCAACCCGGACTCCGCGTCGCAGCTCTGTAAAATTCTGCCTGGGTTGTATATTGTGACCCTCCTAGCACCAGCCAGGGCTCTGTGCTCGGGCCTTAAAAATCATGACCGAACTCTTTCGTTTCATTCTCATTAATCTTTGATAGAATTATACGACGCTGCCTACTAAGTTGACCTGAACTCTGCGTCGCGACTCCGTAAACTTTTGCTTGGATCGTACATTTTGACCCTCATGGCATTGGCCTGGGCTCTGCGCCCGGGACTTCTAAATAATAACCGAAATCATTCATTTTTGCCTTATTAATCTTTGACAGAATTAGACTCCGCTTCCTGCTGAGTGGACCCAGAATCCGTGTCGTAGCTCCGTAAAATTCTGCCAGGGTCGTACATTGCAACCCTCCTGGCATCAGCCTGGGCTCTGTGCATGGGCCTTATAAATCATAAACGAACTCTTGCGTTTAATACTTATTAATCTTTGAAAAAATTTAACATTGCTACCTGCTGAATCGGCCTGGACTTCCCATCGTAGCTCCGTAAAATTCTGCCTAGGCCGTATATTGCGACCCTCCTGGCACCGGTCAGAGCTCTGTGCCCTGGCTTTATAAATCATGACCAAACTCTTTTGTTTCATCCTCGTTAATCTTTGACAGAATTATACAAAGCTGCGTACTAAGTTGACCTGGACTCTGCGTCGCGACTCCGTAAACTTTTGCTTGGATCGTACATTGCGACCCTCATGCATCGGCTTGGGCTCTGCGCCCAGGCCTTCTAAATCATGACAGAAATATTTCGTTTTGGCCTTATTAATCTTTGACAGAATTATACGCAACTTCCTGCTGAGTCGACCTTGACTCTGCGCCGTGGCTTCATAAAATTCTACTTGGGTCACGCATCGCGACCCTCTTGGCATTAGCCTTGGCTCTATGCCAGGGCTTTATAAATCATGACCAAACTCTTTCATTTTGGCCTCATTAATCTTTAAAAGAGTTAGACGCCGCTGCCTACTAAGTCGACCTAGACTTTGCGTCGCGACTCCGTAAAATTCTGCCTGGAACGTAATACCAAATTTGACAAATTGAGCAAAAATTGAGTAATAATACAGGTGTTAGTAAACCCTAGATGTACAACATACCTCATCCTACAAATGATGCAACAAATGAAGAAAGTGCTAGTGAAACGAGCGGTGATGGAAAAAGGTAGAGAAAAGGCGAGGGAAATGAGCAGATACGCTGCACATTCAATTGCGGATAAAACTTTCAATCAATACCAAAATTTTGAGCCCATTATGAGTGAAAAATGAGTGCAAAGAAGAGGTTAAATAAAAAGGGGGAAATTCATCGGCATAGAAGGGGAGAAGACGCGGGCACTGCAGAGAAGAGTTGGAGAACGAGAGAGAAAGAAGGAGAGAGGCAAAGAGGATATGGTATGATTAAGCATGAAGATATTTGTAAATATTCTTGTTTCTGTGATTATGAATTTCATTAATTACAAACTGAACTCCATTTTACAAAATAGTCATTGGCTTGTCTATAAGTTTATGGGCAGACTGTCTTTCCTAATACTTTGTCTAATGTAAATTACGAACTACGAACAGATGGTGAGTTATTATTTGTAATAATATAATGCCCTTTGAAAACTCGTTTCTCCATTTCTCTCCCAAAGTTTATGTATGTTTATGAACTCTAAATCTCCAATTGGCAATTAGATATTACAATATCTATTAGATGTTGGTCATTTCATTATTTTATTTGATTGATTTGGCCAACTATTTTTTAGGTTATTTATGTTAATTTGTGGCTTCATAAATTATCTTTGGTAAGTTGTAGGGTTTTATACGAAACACAATAGGGTTAAATACATTTCTAACCCTACTTTTAAGTTGAAAGTGTCAATATAACCCTCTAAAACAATAAAGTGTCAAATTAACCCTATCTTTATTATGAATTGTGTTGATCTAACCTTCCGGTCACATTTTGGCATTGACTTAAATTTTCAATAGTTGACCGGGAGTAAAAAAAATTGCACTTGGGCATTTCAGCTATTTTTTTTCATTTTTACCCTCTCTATTATACCACTCCTTATTTTACTTAAATTTCTTTTTTTAAACAAAAAAAACTGAAGCCTTTTTTTCTTGGTTCTCCCCCTTTCCAGACCTGGCCGAGACTTCTCCTCCTCCGCTCGACCTATTCTTCTTCTTCCTTACTTCCCTCCCCTAGTTTGCCATTAATTTTGACCTTGATTCCCTCCTTCTTCGCCGTCCACCTCCTTTAGGCAAGCTGTAGAAGTGTTTCAATTGAAAATATCAGAGAGAAAAGATGTGAGCGAGTGCGGACAGCGAAATGCGGGAGGTGGAAGTTGATTTAATATTTAATATTTTTGTTTTACCTTGTTTTTACGGAAGTCAAAGTTGATTATTTAGGTGATTTTGTGAAATTTAGGATTTCATAGTTCAAGGTGGAGAACCTATCTTTGGGTAAGTTCATCATTCCTTTATCTATGGCTTTTTTCATGGAGTAATAATGTACTATGTGTTGAGGATTTGGATACAGTCATTAATTTTTTTGTATTTTGTGATTTTTACTGTTGCAGGTCCAAATTGAAGGACCGCGCAACTTAAGCATACTGGAGTTGGTATCAAATCTATGAAAAAATATTGGTACTAATATGAATTTATGCCAGGTTTTCATCACCTTTGCCATCATTCACCACCATTAATTCCGGCCTGGAACGATGCATTAGTTGAGGATGGGCCATTAAAGACACCATTTAGAAGGTGGTTTTGTCCGATTTCCAAAGAACCGCCTTTGGGAAGAGGTTCCAAGCTTGGAAAATGCTTCAATCGGACCGCCATTGAGTTAGAAGGTGGTTCAATATTTGAGGAAGGTGGTTATTAATAGAACTGCCTTTAATTGTCTCGGTTAATGGCGGTTATATTAATTACCTCCTTTAATTGATCTGTTTCAAAGGCGGTTATGTCTTGGTGTTTTTGTTGGTCAGATGTTCCAAAGTCGAAACTATAGAACTAATTGTGTTTCAGACTGGGAACATTGAGTTACACCATTACTAAAGGAACAAATGAAGTTCCTCGTTCAAAACTTGTTCAGGACTATGTTACGAACTCTGAACGTTGTAAATTATGGTAAAGGGCTTGCATTAGTCCTGAGATTGGAACTAAAGTTTGGTCAACTCTCAGCTATTTTTAGACGGGTTTTCGCTTGGAAGAAGACAAAAATTTGAAACCTAGCACAATTTTGGGGCTTGATGATGAACTAATTGGGGAAGGCATGTGTGATGTTAATTTATTAATTACATGTATTAATTATAATAGTTGAAATGTGTTGAATATATAGGTTAGGTTTTATGTCATATTTTGGGAAATTTGTTGTATGAAAGGTAAAGGTTTGAGCTGGTCTTGTGTTCATTTGGTTCATTCCACTAATTTATGGCATTTCCATATAGGGTTTTTGCAGTTGATCTTATTGAACTTATTGATAACAATCGTAGGAATTCACCCGATTACATTCCTTTAATTGAATATTTTCTTGTGGTGGCGTTTGAACATGCATCGAAGAATGGTGTGGTTCGTGCCCGATGCTCGTGTAGAGATTGTAAAAATGATGCATTTCTGGGTAGAAAGAAGTTACGGGAACATCTTATCACTCGCCAGTTTGATACTAGTTACACTAATTGGGTGTGGCACGAGGAGGTTGTGAGCGTTGAAGATGGGAATAAAAAGAGAGATGGCGATTTACTTGGTGACAATGTATTTGATGAGATGGTAGCGGATGTTGCTAGAAAGATTCATGGGAAACCATAGGCTTTATACGCCTTACATAATGACAAAAGGAAGACATTGTATAATGGCTCCACATATTCAGTTTTGAGTGCCACTTTGAAAATTATGAACTTAAAGGCCAAATTTGGGTGGATGGATAAAGGGATAATGGAGACACTTGAATTAATTATGGAACTGCTTCCCGAGAGTAATCTTATACCTGATAGATTGTATGATGTGAAAAGGATTTTATGTCCAATGGGACTTGAATTGAGAAAAAAATCCACGCATGCCCGAATGAATTCATATTGTATCAGGGAAAGGAAAATAAGTTATTAGAACATTGTCAGGTCTGCAATGACTCAAGGTACGAGATGAAGCGGGGTGACATAGTTGTGGGTGCAGAAGCAGGGTCAGGGTCGAAGAAGAAGACGCCGACAAAAGTTTTGTGGTATCTCCCAACCATACCACGGTTGAAGAAATTGTTTTCTTCAAAGGAAGACACCAAGTTGTTGCATTGACATTCTGAAAGACATAAACCAAATGATGGTGTGATTAGGCATAAGTCAGACAATGAGTAATGGAAGAAACTAGATGTCACATACCCTGAGTTCAGAGCCGATTCCTAACATTTGAGGTTATGCCTATTAACTTATGGAATGAATCCTTTCGGTAATATGAGTAGCACACACAGTTCTTAGCCTATTATGTTAGTGATCTATAATTTGCCTTCCTGGTTTATGATGAAACATAAGTACTACTTTCGTCCCTCTTTTAGTGTCTTACTTTCTCTTTTGCCACTATTCAATGATGATTTTATAATTTTAATATATTAAATTGTGTTTAAAAATAAATGAAAATTAAATATTCTAAAAATATGTGTTACAATGAATGTAGCGGTATCTCATGTGATATTTTTCACATTTATAAATTTATATTTTTACAATAAAAACAACATCAACTTTATTGATGAATAGTTATGTAAGATACTAAAAAAGGGACGGAAGGAGTATGTGTTACTATCGTTGCTGGTTACTGGGCTGAAGCAACCCGATAGTGATATAGATGTTTACCTTTCTCCTCTTATTGATGATTTTCTTGCTTTGTTCAAAGATGGTGTCCCCACGTACGATGATAGTGTGGGTGATACTTTTACATTGAAATCATTATTGTTTTGTTCCATTAATGATTTTCCTACATATGACAATCTGTCTGGATACTAGGCTAAGGGGCACTATGCATGCCCTGTTTGTGAGAAGGAAACATGTTTTACTCAATTGAAGCATGGATGTAAAACTGTTTATCAAGGGCATATGTGTTTTCTTCCTGAGGACCACCTGTGGCAATCGGTGATGTGGGGGTTTAATGGAATCATGGAGGAAAGAGAACCTCCAATTCCATTATCCAATGCCGGGGTATCCAAAAGGGTTAGAAACTTGCTTAATGGTTTTGGGAAGGAAAAGAGAAAAGCGGTTGTTGAAGGCAGTTTGAATAAAAATTAATTTTTTAGACTGCCTTATTGAACCAATATGGAGGTCAAACAGTTCCTTGCTGTAATGCACACTGAGAAGAATATTTTTGACTCTTTAGTGGACACAGTTTTTAATACCCCTGGTAAGACCAAAGACGGTTTGAAGTCCCTTCTTGGTTTGGTCAAAAAGAGCATTAAGAAAAGTTTGGGTCCTGTGATGAATGGTGATGATTTTTAACTCCCCCCCTCCCTCCCCCGCTTGTTATTCAATGTCTCTTTCAGAGAAGAAAGCATATTGTGAGACCTTGAGTAGTCTTAAGGTTCCCGTGTGCTTATTCGTCGAACATTAGTTCTTGTGTTTCTTTGAATGAGTTGAAGTTGGTCTGTATGAAATCCCATGACTGCTACAACTTGATGCAAGAATTGAATCCCGTTTCAATTAGGTCAAAACTCCTCCCCCCATGTAATATTGTGCATCACAAAGCTTTTTTTTGTTCTTTAAGAGTATTTGTGCAAAAAGCATTAGTGTTGGCAAATTTGACCGTTTGCAAGCGATGATTGTGGAAGTTTTATGCCATACGGAGATATATTTTCTCCCCTTATTCTTTGACATAATATTCTATTTGATTGTTCATTTTGGTGAGGAATACTGAGATATATGGTCCTATATTCCTGAGATTGATATACCTTTTTGAGCGGTGTATGAAAATTTTAAAGTATTTTCTAAAGAACGGGTACAGGCCGAATGCAAGTATTGTGCACCGTTATATGGAGGAAGAGGTGATTGAGTTTTGTCTTGATTAATTGAAGGAGGTTGATTTTGTCGGTGTTCTGAGATCTACACATGAGGGAAGGCAATAGGGTTGAAGGATAAGACAGGGTAAGTTATTAAGCCCAATTGCAGAAGATTTAAATATAGCACACCTTTACGTTCTTCAAAACCACGAGGATGATGTCCCCTACACTGATATCCACATGGATGAAATGAGAATAAGGATTTTGAATTTCAACGAAGTACAAGTCCTACAAAATCACACTTTGACACGTGCTAATTATCTAAGCAGCCACGTGGAGGTCGAATATCATCCTGAAACAGTTAAGTGGTTATCCCGCAGACCTCTGGGAACAGTGCTTTCATACGTGGGTTACAATATCAACGATTTTAAGTGGTTAAATCGGTGGATGATAAAGGAGTGTCATAGAACAGTGGTTTTACACTCATCTCAGAGGCATTGCATGTTAAAGGTGGGCATGATAATAATCCCATTTATGCTAACACTTATCACTTTGGTACTTTCTTAGAAAATTGGGAGCTTGATTATGTTACTTTCAGAATCCCCGTATTTAAATGATAATGGGTTGATGTACATAGTAGTCAAATAACTAAGCCAGTGGGATTTATACTAGTAGATAGAAGTCAGATTGGTTGGAGGGATGATCTGTTCATATTGGCCGCCACTATAAGAAACATAACCTTTTACCTCTGTTCTACAAAGCCTTTTACCTCAATTTTCAGTCCTGGAAGAACCGAGGTAAATACAGCCGGAGTAAAAGGTATATTTTTTACCTCGGTTCAAAATCAAGGTAAAAAAACCTTTTACCTCGATTTCCAACTAGCATCGGTAGGATATTTGACCAACGCCAATCAATGGTATTTGGTCGACTAAGGTAGAAAAATTATATGACATAACAAAAATTGATGTCGGTTTCCACATGAAAGTTACGTCGGTCATAGCATGGAAGCATGGGATGGGTTAAAAAAGGTGCGACCTCATAAAGGTCGACGTCGTTCATATGAAAAGCGACGTTGCAGATCATTTAAGGTAACATTGCGCACTGAAGTGGAGTAATTAGTACAAAATCACAGATTAATCGGTTGGACATCGTTTCTTGTACAATATTATATTATTCAATATTTGATGATCCAGTAATCGTTCGTTGATAGTAATACTTTGTATTTACAAAAACTGACATTACTAATATATTAAAATGGTAATTGTACGATCTATGACTCTCATTTTCCTATTACAATAGATATACATGCAACAATGGATGTATAAATTATAAAGGCGAAAGCGTATGACATAAATCTGAACAAGGAATGCAGTATAACGATGTCGCATGCTGAAAGAACCGAGGTTACAGTAACTGAAAGCCAAGCAACGTTGGATATTCATACGTTCCAGTCAGGTCCTATTAACTACAACTTTGGTAACCATTCATTTGTATCTCCTAGCCAATGATGCACTTACCGACGTCGCACATTCAATCTATTTTCATATTAAAATTTGATTATTTTCCACAATCAACCCTAATATCAACCCTTAAATCATTGCATAATATTGGGAACACAATCAATATACACTATATAACATGTAACGTAGTCAAAATACTTAATGAAAATATTCAATCATTGTAGAAGGTATGTTCATAAAAGTGCTACATGAACATTGAATGGAGGGAAAA
>JAULKK010001294.1:0-10582 GCA_032355705.1 Rubia peregrina
GGCCACTAGTGGAAGGAGCCCCATCCATGTTCAGGGAGAGCTCCCTCATCCAAGCGTTGAAATGATGAAAGGGGACAGTCTTAGAGATAAACTCAGCACGGGCTGCAGCGCTTTGCATGGGAGCAGGATCAGAACACCCCTGAGAGGAGGAAGTGCAATTCAGAGGGGGATAAAACCAAACAAGATAAGCCATCTGAATTGAGACTCCGACTGGTAGTAGGTGGAAGGTCCGGGGTCTCAGGCACCTCCTTTGTGATCACTACGGTAGAACTCATGCAAACATTAGTGATCGCAGGAGCGGAACCTGAGCCGTGATGAGCTTTCTTCACCAAAGGCTACTCATCGGAGACTTCAGCGTAAGATAGGTCGAAGGTCTTCTTTTGGTGGTCCACGCACTCTGCGTCCTTACTATAATGCGGGGGAAAGGTGTTGAGAGAGCTCTGAGGGAGCTTTACGAGATCTCCTAGAAAATTGGCAACCAACATGTATGAAAAAGGCAAGGCTGTCAGAATAAATTAGTTAGATGATTATATTTGATTTTATCTTATTGACTAGTCTAAGAGTTATATTAGAACTAGTCTACCTTTATACTTTGTAATCTCTATTTATTCTCTTCATGATGAATGATAATTATCACTGGAAATTATTCTCTGTTGGTATCAGAGCAAGTTCTGATCCTAAATTCTAAACACTAAAATTTATATTCGTCGCCTCCCTCCCTCTCTTTTTCCGGCAACTATAACATCCTCATTCCAGCAAACTTCCGACACCTCCGGCACTTTTTTCGGCGATTTACGGATTCTCTCTTTTTTCGGCGACAATATTTTGATACTCCGGCAATCTCTCCCTCACTATTTCCGGCCAACAAAATTTTCACCGGATTTCGGTAAAATACCGATAAAATCCCAGCGACTTTTGGCTAATTCCAGGCGGCTCTCTCAGTCGTCATACTCAACGACTTTCTTCTCCTCCGGTGTCTATGTTCATCTCCTCCGGGCTTGGCTTTTATCTCTGACAGCAGTTCTCTGCTCCACTACACCAACGGTTCTCTGCTCCGGGCTCGACTGTCCTCACTTCATCATCGACTTTCTCGAATTTGGGCTATCAATCCGACGACCAATCCTCATTCTCCGGTGACTTTGGTACTAATTGCAGTGATGAAGGAACACTGGTGCTCTCAAGCCAGATTCACACGCCTTCTCTACGCGTGCTACTCACGCTCCAGCGACCAACCATTTAAGCGTGTCTTCATTCGCGCGTCAACCTCAGTCATGCGTCTCTCTCATGCGCCCAATCTGCACGTGCGCTTCTTTTTCTTTGATTTGACCGATTACTGCACATTTGGTGCAAATTGATTTTCTTATATTTTGCAGTATGGCCCATCTCACTAGTAATAACCATTTTGCTCCAAGTGGATTGTAGATTCTGGCACCACAAAACATATGGCATCGTCCTCTGCTATTGTTGATCATGTTACACCTTATTATGGTTCTTCCAGCATGTATGTTGGTAATGGTTCTCAACTCCCTATTACTCATGTTAGTGATTCTATGATATCTAAATTCTTGTCTCTTTATGACGTGCTTATTGTGCCTGATATCACTAAAGATTTGCACTCGATTAGCAAATTAACTTGGGATTTAAATGCTTTTGTCTACTTTGATGATCACTCATTTATTAATAAGCACAAAATTACTAGTGAAATCTTGGGTCACGGTTATAGTGAAAATGAACCTTATGTTTTAGACTATGGTGCATGTATCTTACTGTCAACTGTGGAGTCTCATAGGTTGCGTGCGTCTTTTGAAATCTTCCATGCTCGACGGTCATGTACCGTATTCCATTATTTCTGGTTTGCGAGCTTCTGGATATTTATCTGTCTCATCGATTTTGCCGAAACCTACCCTTTGTGATACATGTGAAAAGGCTAAAGGGAAGTGTTTATATTTTCATTCAAATGATAAACGTGCTGCTAGGGTACTTGACCTGGTTCACTGTGACTTATGGGGGCCATCTCCTATTTTATTTGCTGATGATTTATCCTACTATGCTATTTTCATTGATGATTATTCCTGACTCTCGTGGTTTTATCCAATGCACCGCAAGTCTGATTTCTGGGATGTTTATTACCAATTTGAGGCTTTTATGGAGAACCAATTCTCGTCCACCATTAAGGTGTTTCAAAGTGATGGGGGGACTGAGTTGGCAAACAGTTGCTTATGCTCTCACTTTCAGAAAAAAGGGCATTAATCATCAGATTTCTTGCCCATATACT
This sequence comes from Rubia peregrina, assembly GCA_032355705.1. NCBI lineage: Eukaryota > Viridiplantae > Streptophyta > Magnoliopsida > Gentianales > Rubiaceae > Rubia > Rubia peregrina. Next base: position 2,276 of record JAULKK010001294.1, read on the forward strand.
CCGGAGAAGAATGGTCGGGCTAAGCGCAAGCACCACCACATTACTGAGATGGGTTTGTCTGTGTTGTATCACTCTCATATCCATCTCTCTCACTGGCCTGATGTCTTTGCTGCAGCCGCTTATACCATTAATCGGTTTCCTACTCCTATTCTTGGCGGACGATCACCATATGGGGTTCTTAATGGTTGGGTACCCATATAAACCAATTTGCATGCCTTTGGTTGTCGGGTATTCCCGTTCGTTCGCCCATTTTCCAACCACAAGCTGTCTCCTTGAAGTATTCCATGTGTTTTTATTAGCTACAGCTCGTAGTATAAGGGTTTTTGATGCCTTGATCGCACTACTGGCAGAACCTATGTCACTCGACATGCTTATTTTGATGAGACGTGTTTTCCATTCACCCCATCCATTTCTTTGGCGAGCGCTTCTCCACCTCCCGTGTTAGATGTTTCTGCCTTTGTTGATCTTAATCCTGATGTGGCACCTCCTTTGCCTCCAGTTGCTCTTGTGACGACTATAGCCCCTTGCTCCATTTGTGCTACAGATTCACCACCATTACCACAGTAGGCGCCTTCTGCCTCTCTGCTGGCTAGACCACCTGCTCGGTCTCAACCCAGCTTGGCAGATTCTTCACCAGCCTCCTCGCTCGGTTCGACTCCTCCAGCCTCTCCTTCGGTATCTCCTCCTCGGACTCGCACACATCGCATGGTCACTCGATCAGCGACATGAGCTATTCAGCGCAGAGATTATTCCGATATTGTAGCTCATGGTCTTACTGCTGCCTTTCTTGCTCTGTCTGAGCCGACGGATTATCGAACTGCTCTTCAGGATCCAGCTTGGGTTACCTCCATGTATGACGAGATGTCGGCTCTTCGTGGTCAGCACACTTAACATTGTTGGATCCAAATGGGTTTATCGGCTGAAGTATCGACCAGATGGTACTGTTGAGCGTCATAAGGCCAGACTTGTCGCGCAAGGTTTCTCGCAGATTCTGGGTTTTGATTTTGATCACACTTTTTGTCCAGTGGTCAAGACCTCTACTGTTCGGACAGTTTTTTCCATTACCACCATGCGCTCCTGACCGCTACACCAGCTAGATGTCAAGACCGCCTTTCTCAATGGTGTTCTCGATGCTCCGGTATTTATGAAGCAACCAGTTGGTTACAGGGATCCCATTCATCCAGATTATTTTTGTTGCTTGCGAAAGGCCATTTATGGACTTAAGCAAGCTCCTCGTGCATGGTTCCAGCATTTTAGCACTTATTTGACTCAACTCAGTTTTCAATGCAGCTTTACCAACACGTCATTGTTCGTTCTTTCGAGAGGTTCCTCGTTGCTTTATCTTCTGGTATATGTGGATGAAATCATTCTCACAGGGAGCGAATCGACTCTCATTCGTCAGTTTATTAATCGGACGCATCGTGAGTTTGCGATTAAGGACCTTGGCGCTCTTCATTACTTTCTTAGCCTTGAAGTTTTCCCTACTTCATTAGGTTTACTTCATGGTCAGGCAAAGTATGCTCGGGACATTCTAACTCGTGCAAGGATGTCCGATGCTTCACCAGTGTCTACACCTTTTGTGCCAGGTTCTCAGTTGCACAGTTATACTATCCCCCCGTTCCAGAATCTGACTCTGTATCGTTCTTTGGTTAGAGCCCTTAAGTACTTGACCATCACTCATCCAGACTTGGCCTTCTCGGCCAGCACAGTCAGTCAGTATCTTCAGGACCCTGGAGACGATCATTTTGCTGCTGTTACACGGATTATGCGCTATGTTTCAGGTACACTTCATTTTGGTCTCAACTTTCATTCTGCTAGTTCTCCCGAGGTGTTGGGGTATTCTAATGCTGACTGGGCTCGCTGTCTAGAGACTCGTCACTCCACTTATGGATATGCTGTTTTCCTTGGAAGGAATCTTGTTTCCTAGAGTTCCAAAACAACCCATTATTTCTCGATCCAGCACCGATTTGAGTACCGAGCTCGGGACAACACCGCTTCAAAAGTTGTTTGGGTCACTCACTTGCTTCGTGACCTTCGATTCCTTTTTATGGTTCTCCGTTTTTGTTATGTGACAACAGTAGCGCTATTTTCTTAGCTCAAAATCCAGTGGCTCACAAGAGAGCAAAGCATATCGACATTGACCATCACTTTGTTCGGGAGTTAGTGGCCTCTGGCAAGCTACGAGTTGCGCATGTACCTACTTCTTTTCAGGTAGCAGACATCTTCACCAAGGGGATCTCTCGTCCGATGTTCGATTTCTTTTGATCCAAATTGTGCATCGGCGAACATGTGACGCTTCGCTTGAGAGAGGTGTCAGAAAAAATCAGTTAGATGATTATATTTTATTTTATCTTATTGCCTAGTCTAAGAGTTGCATTAGACCTAGTCTACCTTTATGTTTTGTACTCTCTATTTATTCTCTTCATGATGAATGATAATTATTATCACAGGAAATTATTCTCTCAAAGGCAAACAAGTCAGACAAAGAGGAAATAAATCTGAACGAGTAATCCATTGAAAATAGCACATGCATGACAAAACACACAACCAACAATAAACCTAAACCTCTAAAATCACTGGGACCACCCAGGCAAATGAGACCGAATGGAAAATGAGGTATACCATAAGTAGACAGAGCGGAGTCCCGCATAATGATATCTAACTTCACACTCACTTTCTCAAGATGAGAGATGAAATGTCGTATGGAAGTTATCTTCGTAGCGCCAGAACAAGCACCTCACCCTCTATCTGGGCCAGCCGAAAATCACCTCTCGATTCATCAAAACCAAGGACCGACTCCTCATCCACAAAAGCAAATCTTCGTGTCCGTTCAACTCGGGTTAGGAACTCAGTCACAAGCTTAACCCCATCCTATCGGAAGTTTAAGAATGTCCAATCAGGGAGAATCCTGGCTGGGTGATAGAATACTCGAAACCAAGTGTTGGTAGGCTCTATACTTAAGAGGCAACACATACCTCAAAACCTAGAAGAACTCGGACAAAGTTTGGAGGAAAAATATGTTAGCCCCAACTAGAAGAAACGTATGACGGACTAGAAAAAGAAGGATAGGGGAAACCTCAGGCAAAAGTTCTCTAGGGTTTCTAGATACACATTAATCATACCCTAAGGCACGTCTAAAATAGTCTGGAAAATGCTGGGCAACACCGCCTAGTCACTTATATCACAGAACTCAACCCCTCCTCCCCCGCGGCAACAAACATGGCCTCAAGCTAACTATAAACAAAATGATACTGCACATTCGTGGTATCATAGTATGAATATTTCTTAAGGGGACCAATTGTGGAAACCATAATGACTCGAAATGAAAGTGGGGAAAAAGATAAATGAGGGAAGAAAGATAGAGAGGGTACCTGAAGAACATGCAGCGATCACCGAGAAATGGAAGACATAAATTGTGAGAAATGACCAAGGAAGGGAAAAGAAGATGGAATTTTAAAAATAACGCAGCCAACCCTAGGTATTCCTTGGAAGGAAAAATGACAGCGGTATGATTAAACTGCCTTGGGAAGATGCAAAATTTAAGACACTGGCATGTGAAACCACAAAGAAATAGACACGTGGTGCGCATTTGAACATGTAGCATAACCGCTGAATTGTTAATAATCAAAATGGTGTCGTTCAACGTTCATCATTTTAAAATAATGAAATTGATGCAATATCCCCCCCCCCAAAATACAAGTTATGCTCCCAGGGGTGTGCATCCTTAACAATTTTAGTATTCATGTGCATCATCTATTCTTTTAAATTATCTGGGCCCCACCAGCAAGAGAGATGCTTGTATCGGATACGAGAAAGGAGGATTTCGCCAACCGTATATGGGGAAGGACGTTTCTGGTCAGTGAGAGGGCTGCTAGGTTGCTTGGTTCAACTCTAGTTCCATTGGTGACTCCCACGCGCGTAGTTGATGCCCCGCTTCCAGCTCACATTTAATCAGCTCACATTTGTGGTCTTTGCATTTGTTAGAAGTGTTTCCTTGTAGTTGTACAACACGTATTGGACACCTTCTAGTTTATGTAATTCTAATATTGTCTATTTTGCTACCTACGATGGCTTTTGCAGACATTTATAGCAACTATGTGGCGCACTATGTATATGGTGTGGTCAACTTCCATTGTAAAACAATTGAACCTATATTAATCTAGTGTAATGTTTGTTGTTCGAAATGATTTTCAGATTATCCACTCCACGTGTGCTTGTAATAATTGAATATGGTGTTAAAATTGGTTTTTTCTCATACACAAACTGACTAAAACTAGGGTTATTTCAGTACTTCATACATTTAATCAGGGTATTTGCGCTTTCATAAATTACTTATGGTTACATCAGTACTTGTTCAATATATATAGGGTTATATTTTCACCTTATCGGATCAAGTGTAGTTATATCAACACTTTAAAAAATTATTTAGGGTTGATTCAGTACTTATGCCTTTTACTCAATTATGATTCCGTACTTATTGTTGGCCATAGCCATGATGCAAGCATGTACTTCATTTCAACTCCTGCCAATGATCGAATTCATAAATCAACTTACAACAACAAATAGCACTACTTGGCATAAAGACTAGCATTCGACATTTCTAAATCATGTTAAAACACACATATGTTCTGAAGAAAGTTAGTCAGATAACATACCTTCTCCCCACGTTCTTTTCCTTGTATATGGTCTTTGGTGGCTGATGGGACAAGTCACATCCCATCAGCCTCTGACCATTACTAGTGGATCCTTTCTTGGAGGGATTATGCTCTCATATGATCCTGGGATCATACATGCGAATATTGGGCCGTCATGTCCATACATTATCAATAACCTTAATTCAACACTAGCAAATTGCCTAGTCTTGGATTCAATGAGTGAAAAGTACATTGTTAAATGGTTGGAGCACTAGTTGAGAATATGGTGTTTATTTCTCACTAGTATATGAGAGGATGAACTTAGTGTTCTTTAAAGGTTCAAGAAATGTCAAATACGATGTATTCATATGTTGTTTGCATAAAAGAAAAAAAATACTTCGTATGACTTGAAGTTAATCAAAGTTCTGGTTTGAATTTTGGAAACATTTATGAATAGGATTAGGGCACATGAATTTATTTGTGTTTTTTACAGATATTTATATGAAGCAAATCAGTGTATGACTGATATATGTGGCTTCTTACATAAACTATTGGTTCAAAGCTTAGCCTACCAACCAGCTCGACGAGTTATAGAAACTTTCACTAAGGTAGGGGTTCAATTGAAAGACACCATTGCTAATGCACAGGTTATCAGAGTCGGTTCAGTGACCTAGAAGATAATTCAAAATAACCTAAGACGGAAGATGGACAAGAGAAATCGGAGACCACCGCAGACCAGGGTTTCTATGTAGACGACCACCATATGGTCGGGTGTATCTAAGATAGTATCCTCTTTCCCTAGGAGAATAATACTGTTGCTAAAATTCCCAGACTCGATGCCATCTCCGGCAAACATAATCTCGCACAGACAGCGGATATAGGCAATTTCCTTATGCGTTCATTGAAAAATGAATGCTCTTTGGGCTTGCCGAGAGTACAGACCATAGTTAAGGAATAGAAAATGTGTAGGAAGAAATGAGAAGTGGATACCTGGCAAACAGAGGAACTAAATGTTGGAAAAGCAGAGGAACAAGAAAAAAGGAAAGATGGGCGATTGAGAAATGATGGCAAAGGAAAGACAATGATTTAAATATGAGGGGATATCAGCAAGCCCAAGAGACGCCTTGGAAGCAGGGAGGTGTCTCAAAAAGATTACACTTCGCCTTGAAAAGGAGCAAAATTTATGACTCCGAGCGCGCAAAGCGCGTTCAATAGACATGTGGCAATAATTATGACAAGTGAGACAACGGTTCAAGACACAATCCCTCTTTCTTTGAGGGTGCGAATTTTCAAAAGAGAACAGTTAATGTTTTCCCCGCGCAAAATACGAAGAGACGCACACGTCCAAGATCACGAGAAAGAATTGAACTACTAGCTTCTTCAAGTAATTCATCCCAATGCCCTGTTTGCGCCCAGACAGTGCCCCGGGCTGGGGGACTTGATAATGTATGGGCATGAGAGCCCAATACCCGCAGGTATGAGCACATGATCTTATGGGAGCCCAATCCCTCCAAGAAAGGATCCACTAGCAATGCTGGGAGGTTGATGGGAGTGACTTGTCCCATCAGCCTCCAAAAACCATATAACAAGGAAAAGAATGTGGGGGAGAAGATATGTTCTCTGACTGAATTTCTTCCAAACATGTTTCCCAATACTATACATGAATTATCTATCTAATTTGATCATCGAAAAAGGTACGGCAAACGCCGTCCTGTCTGACCTTTGAGTTCTTCTTATAGGTCTTGGATCTGGTTCAGGGCGAGCAAAGGAGGACGAACAATATAACCAAATTTGTATTAACATTTTCCACTGTTGTATGGTCTATATTATGGATTTCAATCCCATATCAGTGGATTTTTTCACCACCATATCTCTACTTAGTCCTTTGGTTAAAGGATTCGCCAAGTTCTCTTTGGATTCGACAAAGTCCACGGTTATGACTCATTTTTTGATCAAGTCTCTAACCATACTATGTCTCACTCCAATATGTCTTGAATTTCCATTATACACTTCCATGTACACCCTTTCAAGGGCTGAGGTACTATCATAATGTATATATAGGCGATGTGGGCTTGGGCCACATCGGTACTTCATATAATAAATTACTCAACCATTCAGCTTCTTTGATTAATGTGGCTAATGCTACAAATTCACCACTCATGGTAGAGTCACATATACAACTTTGTTTCTTTGATGCCAAGAAACAACTCCACCACCCAGAACAAATATCCAACTACTTGTGGATGAGTGATCATCTTTATTTTTTATCTAACTTGCATCGGAAAAACCCTGAAGAACCGATGGGTATCCTTTGTAATTGATATTGTAATCCTTTGTTTTCTTGAGATATCTATTCCCAGCCAATGTTGCTTGCTAGGATTACTTGTAAACCTACTTAGCACTCCAACTGCATATGCAATATCTTGATGTGTGCAAGTCCTTGCGTACATAAGCTGCCTATCACACTTGCATAATCAGCCTGTGATGCAGCTTCTCCCTTATTTTCCCATAGTCAAATTTCAAGTCAGTGGGAGTCGAGGCTGGCTTGCAATCATAATGATCGAACTTCTTAAAATGTTTCTCAATGTAATGAGATTGTGGGAATATTATTGATCCTTCATATTTCTTTATTCTTATCCAAAGAATAACATCAACCTCTCCCATATCTTTCATTTCAAATTTACTTGAAAAAAACTTTTTGGTTTTTAACACTTGCACCAAGTCAGAACCAAAGATCAACATGTCAAAGATCGAATAAGTCACTCATTGATTGGGGGGCGATTACACTTTCACTATGTGTGAAACTCTTTCCTCCATCTTTGCCCTCCCGCCAGCTTGGTGATTTGCTTCGGTGATTCTGCCTCCAGAAATGGGGAAGTCGAGTGGGAAGAAGAAGGTGCAGGCTAAGCGTGTCATCTACGGATCTCAGAAAACCCCTGGTAAGTTACTAACAAACGATTTCTCGGTAGCTAAACAACAATCTCACGTGAAGGGTATGGAGACGGTATTGGAAGAACTGGAGATGCCGGAAACAGGGGAAAAGTCGATTGAAATGCAGAATGGCAGAGAATTACTTGGTGAGGATGTCCTGTTCACCCCGATGAAGAAGATGAGCTCCGGGACAACAAATTCACCAGCAACGGCGATGAAGAACACATTTGGGAAGGTGCCGTGGGGGGACAGAGATGAGGAAGAGATGGTGCCGCCGTGGACTGACCTATTCAAAGACAAGGAGCAGGTTGAGGTCAAATTTTACACCCCGATTGAAATTGAGGGAACTGTAATGGGAAAGATTGAGAAGGAAGATGTTCAAGCGAGTCTGAAAAATTGGGAAACAACTGTGGTTTGTAAAATTCTTGGAGCTTTTCCACCGTTTGCTGTGATGAATGGTTTCTTCAGAAGGATTTGGAAGCAACACACCATACTGAAAATCTGGTTGGTAAAACCGGGAATTTTTATGGTAAAATTTGGCCTTAGGACTGAGGTTGATCAGGTGCTGGAGAATGGAGTGATACTGTTTGATAATAAGCCTGTGTTAATCCAGAAATGGACAAAGAACACTGACTTGGAAATGCCAAAGAGGGTTCCTGTGTGGCTAAAATTACCAAATTTGGATGTAGTATATTGGAGGCCAAAGATCCTGTGCACAATCCTAAGCCCCATAGGCATTCCT
>JAULKK010001315.1:0-10582 GCA_032355705.1 Rubia peregrina
ATATCCACATAAAATGGACACATCACAAACATGATAATAAATATGCCAAATAAATTGGTTAATGCATTCATAAATGTGCACATCAATCCCCCCGCGCTTAAATTTTACTAGTCCTCGAGTAAAAAAATGAGAAAATATCCAAGAGGAATGTAGCATGCAGAGATAAATTAACCAATACATTCAACTTATTCCTAAGCTACCTTAGTTCCCCCAAAGATTGTAAGAATCACAACTCTCATTCTCCTCGAAGATGCTAAAGTAACCTATCCACCAAAAATACATTAAAGAAAAAGTGGGAAAAGTAGAATGATAAGTGATATACTAGCTTACTCCACGGAAGAAACCGCAGAAGACAATCCAAGATATGTTGATGAAGAAACCGCAAAAGATGGCCAAAACATGTTCGAATCCTGTTTCCAATTTCTCTCATTTTTCTTAGAAGCTCTTTTGGGTTTTTATCCTAGCAGTCACACATGTTCAGCTCACTTTTCACATGTTTCCACATGACCTCTCATTTTTGTCTAGGTTTTCCAACCTAGTCGGGCCTAACCTCTCATTTTTACCTCTGTCTTTCGACCTATCCGGACTTTCTTCCCTTTTTTTCCTCAGTTGCCCTTTCGGGTATCTAACTCAGCCGGGTTTATATTTTTTTTACATTTTTCAAAATTTTCAAATTATTTGTGTAGAACAAAATTCCCCAGAGGTGGGCTTCATGCTATATAAGAATCATGAAAAAATAAAAAAAATTACACCACCAAAAAGTTTTATCCCAAAACAATCCCCAACAAAAAGAAACTCCAAAAAGGTGCCCTCACACCTAAAAACAAACAAACAACCCAAAGTTCACAAATCCTAACGAGGGAAAGAATAAAAACAAAGAAAGAATAGTCATCAAAACAGTTATCATCCATCCAAATCATATGCCACCATGAAGATATTCCAACCCCTAATCCCCCCACACTTAGTTCGTGCATTTTCCTCTATGCATGTGACCAAGGTGAAAAGGAAGGGTTGAAAACCTCGAAGAATCATCTCTATTTCTTGTTTTTAAATTCATCACAAGGATTCCTGCAAAAAAAAATGAGAGTAGCAATGTTCCACACAAGATTTGATGATTATCATTAAAAAACAATCACCAAATATCAAACACCATCTAATCATCACAAAATTATCAAAATCTACCATCACAAAATGAAAGTAATGTTTCTTTATTGTCATCCTCACGACTTATTTGTAATAGGAGAGTTCATTCTTGGATTTTCTCACAGAGGAGGTAATTTCCCTCCTTGTCTACTCCCAAAATCCCCCATTCTAAATAAGGCTTTAACCTTTGCCCATTGACTAACCATTTGATACCATTCTCCTCATCTTTTACCTCTATTTCTCTTTGATCATATACCTTAGTCATCACATATGAACTTCCCTACCTTGACCGCAATTTAGATGAAAATATACGTAGCCGAAATTGGAAGACAAGGAATTTTTGTCCAACAAAAAAGTCCTTCACTATTTTCTTATCATGCTCTAGTTTTGTCTTTCCTTGTAAATTAGTGTTGTGTCATAGGAGTCGTGCACAAAATCTTCAAGTTTTTAGAGTTGCAACTTCCTATATTTCCCGGCTTCACTCACGTTCATATTCAACCGTTTAACGGTATGTCAAAGAGAATCTAGAAAGGTGACATGCCTATGGGTGTTTTTTATGTGGTTCAATAGACCCAAAGTGCATCATCCAATAGAGCACTCCAATCCTTTCTAGATAGGTTTACTATCTTTTCAAGGATTGTCTTGTTTTTCGATTGGATATTTCTGCTTGGCCATTTGTTTGTGGGTGGTTAGCGGTGGATGTTGTACTGGTCACTCCATATCTTTTAAACAAGGCTCCCATGACTTTATTACAAATGTGAGTACCTTTATCACTAATTATGGTTCAGGGTATATCGAACAGTGAAAAGTGTTGGATTTGAGGAAACACACCATGGTTCCCCAGTCATTTTTCTTTGTCCCTCTGCCTCAACCCATTTGGACATATAATTCACCACCACTCGGATATAACAATTTCCATTGGACTCGGGGAAAGGTCCATTTAATCCACTTCCCAATCATCAAAAACCTCAACCGACATTGAAACAACTTGGGCCATCTCATTTTTGAATGAGATATTGCTCATCTTTTGGCACCTATCAAAAGCTAGAATGAACTCTTAGGTATGTTTTAACATGTTGTGCCAGTAAAGGCCACATTCCACTACTCTTTTAGCAATTCTCTTATTGCCGAAATGTCCATCTACATTGGAAAAATGGCAAAGTCTAAGGATTGGCTCCACCTCATCTTCAGAAACACACCTCCTAATCTCTTGATCAGAGAAATATTTCAAAAGGTAAGGGTCATCCCAAAAATATTTCTTCGCTTCATTCACCGGCCTGTTCTTTCTGGTTTGATCAAAGGAGGGGGGAACTCTCCATAGCGAAGTAATTCACTATGTCACCGTACCAAGGCTGACTAGTTATCACACAGAATAATTGTTCATCGGGAAATTCTTCCCAAATGTGTTCCAACTTTGCCTTTTATTTAGTGGGATCTATGCTCTCAAGGGTTTTGAGTCTACTTAAATGGTCAGCCACCACATTCTCACCTCAAGGTTAAACTCACTCAAAAGAAGTATCCACCTAATAAGCCTAGGTTTTGCTTCCTTCTTAGTCATCAAATAGCGAAGAGCCCAATGATCTGTGTACACAAAGACCTTGGTGCCTAAAGGTTACTATCTAAACTTCTCAAGCACAAATACCATGGACAATAACTCTTTCTCCGTAGTGGAGTAATTACGCTGCACGTCATTAAGAGTTATTGATGCATAGTAAATTACATGTGGAAATCTTCTAACCCTTTGACCTAGCACTACTCCTATGGCATAATCACTCGCATCACACATTATTTCAAAGGGAAGGGACCCATTTGGGAGGTGAAAGATAGGAGCAGTAACAAGCATTTTTTTCAAAGATTCGAAAGCTTTTCTACCCTCTTCATAAATAATGAAGTCGACATCCTTTTGCAAAAAAATTCATAAGGGAGAATAAATCTTAGAGAAATTCTCAATGAAATTCCGGTAGGATCCGGCGTGACCTAAGAATGACCTAATGTCTCTCACATAAGTGGGGTAAGGGAGGGATTTGATTGTGTCTACTTTAGCCTTATCCACTTCTAGAACTTGAGCCAACACCACATGACCTATAACAATGCCCCTTTCTACCATAAAGTGTCATTTCTTGGATTTTAAAACAAGGTTGGTATCAATACACCTTTCTAGCACAAGTGATAGATGTTGTAAGCATGAGTCAAAGAAATCTCTAGAAATGTTGAAATAATCCATGAAGACTTCAGTGAAACACTTCATAAACTCCGAGAATATTCTAACCATGTATCTCTTAAAGGTATCCGGGGAATTGCAAATACTGAAAGGCATGCACCTGTGGGCAAAAATGCCAAAAGGGCATGCGAAAGTTATTTTCTCTAGGTCCTCAGGATCGATGACTATTTGAAAATATCCCAAATAGCCATCGAGGAAGCAATAGTGTGGGAAACTGGCTAATCTCTCAAGCATTTAGTCGATGAGTGGTAAGGAAAAATGATCCTTTCGAGTTACCACATTTAAGCGGCGATAATCAATACAACTCGCCACCCATTTTGAATATGAGTGAGAACCAAATCCCTGTCCCTATTATCTACCACGATAACCCCACTTTTTTTGGGACCACTTGAGTGGGACTCACCCACTTACTATCGAAGATAGGATATATCACCCCTGCCTTAAGTAGTAAGGGCTTTACCATTAACTACTTCCATCATTGGCGGGTTCAGCCACCTTTGAGGTTGGTGTATGGTTATTCATCCCCCTCCAATAATATACAGTGCATGCAAGTTGATGGACTTATACCTTTGATATCGACTAAAGTTCAACCTAGCTCCCTTGAATTTCTTAAGCACCTTAATCAACCAATCCTCTTGGTCACTAGTGAGCCTACAAGAAATAATCATCAGTAAAGTCTCACCCTCACCTAAGAAATAATACTTCAAGTATTTGGGTAAATTTTTAAGCTCGACTACGGGTAATTACTCTATTCAAGGCTTGGTCTCATGCATCACTATGTCATCTAGGTTCTTGGGTAAAACTTTTATGTGAGTATCAAGTTGGGGATCAACCTCCCCCACATTTTCCTCTAAACTAGCGTTCCTAGAATCAACATGACCATCATTCAAAGATTTATTATCTAAATCCACATTTATATCAATATCAAAAGCATCTTGCACAATGACCTCAAAACCATCAATCTATTCAGGAGAATACTCATCATTAACACAATTCACAGTCACATACATGCTAAATTCCACAGTGTAATCACCACACTCTAACGTGAACTTTTTGGTATGCACATCGAATTTAGCCCTGACAATTTTCAAGATGTTAGTCCATTCACATGAACCATCACATCTTCCATGATACCTCTTGGGTATATGGTGGAGTGATTGGCCTAATGGACTACCACCCTGGTGGCATGCATTTTTGGCAAATTCAATGATCTATACAAAGAGTATGGTATAACATTAATGGATGCTCATAAATCCACCATAGCATATTTAATCAAAGTCTCGTGAACTGTGCAAGGAATAAAAAAATGCCAGAGTCTTTACACTTTAGGGGGAGGTCAACTTGCAAGAGAGAGAGGGGAATATTTACATATTCATTTATCATACAATGCATAAATCCTTGTCTTGAATAATATAATTTGTTCACCAATTTTTAACATTTAGGCATAAAATTGATAGTGTCATAGGGAGGAATTCTAACCTCACAATGGTTGAGAATCCTGAATGATTCCTTGTCACGCTCCTTGCCTCTCTTATTTCTCATCCCATCCAAAATAGAAGGTGGTGGAGCTTCCTAATCAACTAGTTTTCATCTCCCCACCAAATGACTCACCTTCCTTATTAACTCGCTTACTTATCCCTCCCCCCCCCGACTTTCTCAACACTCAAAGAGAGTTAATTTCCTAAGTCTCTTATGTAGCCAAGTACTTGGTTTTGGAGTGAGTCTCTAGCTTTTCCAAGATTGTTTAAAGCTCCAAGTATTTCTTCACAGGAAGACCTATGGGGTGTATCACATGACCGAACCGGGTGAGTCAAGGAATGATCTTCATTCTCATTCCCATCTTGCAATATAGCAAGCTCTATTTCTTTCCCATGCTCGCTTAACCAATAACAAGTCTCTTTAGGGTGATCGTAATGACACACCCTACAAAGTCTCGTATGTTGAACATTGTTTCACATCATCTTCTAAAAAATTATTCTTTTGCTTTACTCAATAAGAACAAAGAAAAACAACAAATTTCAAAATCACAGTGCAAGGTTTCTTGGTTTGCACCAAGAACTCAAACAATAACTTTTCCAGAAAATTAAAAGTAGAAGAACAATACTTATTACTCCACTAACATGATATACAAGTTAACTACTAGAAATTTAAACTAACATCCCCGGAAACGGCACCAAAGTTTTTGACATGCCCCCTCCCGACATTTCTAATAAACCATCTACTAAACCGAGGGGAGGATAAGTGAGGTCAAAGATAGAAATTTTCAATGTTTCCTACTACTATACTACCAAAATTGGTAAATAGTAACAAGTACCGGGGTTATCCAATGAGATGTGAGGAATCTAATGATACACTACACACAACAGTGATTGGGTTGTCAATCCGATCACATGTTAGGAATAGTCAGTGTAGGTAAATAGACATTGGGAGTTTATATACTAACAACTACTAGCATGCACTTCAATAGAGAATAAACTATATAAACAATCACTTTGGGAATATTTGCATAACATGATTAATGTTGTTTCGATCCTTGATTTCATCACATATAAGAACTATAAACCTATTCTAGTGTTTGTGATGTGTGGTGTGTTCAATGGTCAACACTTCACCATACCTGTCACGTAGGGTGCACATGTAATCTTCCATCGACACTGCCTTTATATTTAGGGGATTGCAACAATGGTCCTGCCTGTTGTGCATATCTATATCTCCTATGTGCTATTACGTCCCCGACACTACACCAAGAATGCCTCTCCTTAGGTCTAAAATGGCAAAGGGGGTGAAGCACCTTATCGATTGCTCCAAGGTTAGAAAGCCAACCCCAATTTGTTACTTTAACTATCTCTACCCGTAACCCTTCATACCAACTCACTGGCTTACTAGTGTATGGTCGATCACAACATTGACTGGGTAACCCATATGCACACACCCACGTGGTTCTGGACTATCGTTACCCCAAGCACATCTAGGTTTCCTTCCCCAGGGGTATCAATAATTACACCAACATGAAAGTAGACTACGGTGTGTGATAACTTAGTGTGACAATCATGCAATTAGCAAGAACGTGAATCACAAAACACATAGAAATAGGTAAATCTAAGAAATATCAAAAAAACAAGCATGAATACATGAACACAAATATAATTCCCAAGTTAATAAATACTCCCTAAGTATTCAACCCAAATATTTCATTGGATTCGATGCCTGTGGGCAAAAGCAAAATAAATAGAAGAAAAGAAAAGAACCTAGAGAGAATGAAGAGGATTTTCTCTATCTAGCATACTCTTGAAGTCTAAAATGAATATAAACTTAAACCCTAGTAGACAAAGGTCCATATATGTAGTAATAGGGAATTGGGCATTGAAATAGGCCCAAAAATGGCCTGAAAACCCAAACAGCCACAATTTATGCGGCCACTAGCAAAATGGTACGATCTGTGCAGCCTCATGCAGTATGGGTTGCACGGATTGAAATAGGCTATGTAGCTTTATGCGGCGCAGGGAGCATGGAACAGCACTGGCATTGGGCTAGTGTTTGGTCTGGAACCTCTGATTTGCGTGCCCCGTGTCATTTGGCTCTGCCCGTCGGCTGGAAGGAGTTTTTTCTCAGAAAATTGGTGCGGGTCATGCTATTATTCACACCCCATGTGTTGGAATTCACTTTTGGAACTTGGAACAACGCGGACTATGCATAACAAGACAGTCTAAACCTATACTTGGCCGATTTGGGAGTAATTTTGGGCACAGGCACCACGACCTGCATGAAGGTGCAAGGCCTGTGTAAATTTGCTCGAGCCGTGCTAGCCACTTTGCACGAACCTTGCATGGCTAGAGTTGGGCTCATGCCAGTCGGCCAGTTGGTTCGATCGATTAGCCCCATCTTCCGTTCTTGGCCTTCTTGAACTTCAAATCCACCTTTTCCAGGATCAACTCTATCTTCTACTCTATCTGTTTGTGGCCTTCAATATATTACCATCCTCATGAATGGCCTTCAATAGCTTTTACCATTCTTGCAAATGGCCTTCAAACATTTTCTACCACCCTCGCGGATGGCCTTCTACAAAACAATGATGATAAAGTACTCACTACAAACCTACTTGTAAGATCACAAAGGTGAATATATGTGCTCGTGAATACAAAGTGTCCATTAGCTTCAATTAAGTCTACAAAACTCATGATTTAGATAAGAAACCGAATAATGGTTATCTAAACCCTTTGTTGCGTAAACCTAACTAAAACTAGAAATCAACCAAAGAAAACATGATAATAGATATGTTGAATGCATTGGTTAACGTATGCTTTAAGGTGCACATCAACCAGGCTAAGTCAAAAACCCAAAAAGGAGACTTAGGAAACAGTGGGAAAGGCTCGAATAGGTTGAAAAACATATGCAAAAATGAGTGGCGATGGTGTGGAAAAAAGTTTGAAGTGAGGAAACATTTGTAGGAAGCTATGCTGAAAATCAGAAGGGTTCCTAGGAAAAATGAGAGAAATTGAGAGATATTGAAATAATCCTATGGTTCTCTTTGATTGTCATTTGGAAATCATTTTGGTTAATTGGTTGGATAGATATCTTAGCTTCTTTGGGGAGTGAGAGTTGTGAGGTTCTTACATTTTTAGGTGAATTGGGGTAGTCTAGGAATAAATGTTTAATATGTTGGGGAACTCTTTGCATGCTAGGTTCCTCTTATATCTTTGCTCATTTTTGTTTACTCGAGGATGAGTAAAGGTTTAGGTGTGGGGGAATTGATCTGCACCTAAAAACATGTGTTAACCAATACATTTAGCTCATTTGATATTATGTTTTAGATGGTTGCTTGTTTTGTTTAGTTGGGTTTAGATGGCATTTGTTGATTTTCTTGTCTAAACCCTTAGTTTTGTAGATTTATTTAGATATAATGGATGTCATGTCCTTACAAACATCTAGATCCTATTTTGTGTGCTTTATTGTAGATCGCTCGTAAGAATTTCAGAGTTGAAGGCCATTCGCAAGGATGGTTGTAGATAGTAGAAGGTCATTCGCAATGATGGTAGTAGATAATAAAAGGCCATTCACAAAGATGGTAGTAAAATGAAGGTCACACACTTAATCGTTGTAGAAGATGGAAATGTGCTAAGAAGAAGAGAGTTAAAGCTGAAAGAAGTAAGAAGAATGGCACGGCCATGTTGTATTGCACAACACGTGTTATCCAATGGTGTGGCACTTAAGTGATTGCACGTGCATCCCGTGATATTTCATCAGCTCGTGCGGCTAAGTATGAAGCACATGTTGTGTCCCTTAAAAGTCATGATCTGAAGAACAACCTACGTCCCGTGGAAATACATGGTCACACCATTAGTTTTCCTAGAATCAACTCCTAACCGGCGAGCCACGAAGTATTGCATGAGCCGTGCAGTTCAGATGCTCAGAAAATCCTTCCAGCCGGTGGCCCACGAAGTATTGCACCGACTGTGCAGTTCAGATGCTCATAATATCCTCACAAGGATGGTAGTAGATAATATAAGGCCATTCGCAAGTATTGTAGGAGATAATAACTTAGGAAAGCTTGAACGCAAGTGGACAAGGAGAAACGATTACCCCCACACAGTGTGGTTTCTACGCAAACAACAATCATATCTAAGGGGACATTCAAACTGTCTCCTTCGACCCAGGGAGAGCAATATGGTCGTTGAAATCCCCCAAATTCTACACCGTCACTGGCAAACATAATCTCGCACAATTGGAGGATATAGTGGATTTCCCTCGCCATCACATTACATAATGAGTGGTCCCTAGGAGGGTCGACAGTGCAAAACATAACTAAAAAGTGAAGGGAAAAAAAGAAGGTACTTGTTGAACAGAAGGATTGAATGCAAAGAGCGAGAATACAGAAACGCAATAAGAGGAAAAGACTGGACGACGAAGTGCAAAAAGAAATGAGAGTGAGAAATTCAAAATATAAGGGAATATCAACAGGCCTAAGAGGGTTCTTGGAAGTGGAGAGAAGCCAAAATGATTAATGTTGCCTCGAAATGGAGCGAGTTTTAAGATAACCTACACGCAAGGTGTTGGGATAACAGACACAGTGTTGACTACCAAATAGTAAGTGTGGAGCTTATGTTGGACAGAGGGAGTATTATCTTTTCTACCTGAATTCCCCCCACATGAATGACTACAATTTACAAACCAGGAAGCTTGTTTTCAAAAGAGGAAAAGAAACAAGATGTCCCAGTTTTGATTTATTTGTACTCTCTAACCATTATCATTCATTCCACCACACAAGAAATTAGAAACTGATAGAATGTAAAACCCACACATAATTGTGGCTGCGTGTATTCATATATATACAAAAGGGTATACAAGGCAGAATCAGATATGGAAAATGATATATATACAAAATCAATCAGAAAGGGTATTCCTTTCTTAACCTGATTCTAATTTATCTAATATTCTATTCCCCCCTCAAGCCAACCGTGAGACTGGTCATAACGCAAAGCTTGGACCTGAAGAACTCAAACGGAGGATGAGGTAAACCCTTTGTAAAAAATATCAGCAAGTTGTTGATCCGTAGGAACGTAAGCAACCTAGAGCTTGTCAGAAGACACCATTTCACGCACAAAATGGTAGTCAATATCAATATGTTTGTCTCTCTTATGCAAAACCAGATTCTGAGCAAGAAAGAGAGAACTATTATTGTCACAATGCAAAATAGGTGGGGCACTAGCAGTCATGCGCAAATCTCGTAATAAATCATCAACCAAGCTAATTCCGCAGCAGTGTTAGCCATAGCCCGGTATTCTAATTCTGAACTGGAATGAGAGACTGTAGGTTGCTTCTTAGCACTCCATGAAACCAGGTTGCCACAAAGAAAAATGGCATAACCATAAGTAGACCTACGAGTCTCAATACAACGAGCTCAATCAGCATTAGAATAACCCAAAACTGGCAAAGCGGAAGAATTCTTGTGAAACTGAAGGCCATAGTGCATTGTACCACGGGCATAATGCAGAATTCGAGTGACAGCCTGGTAATGGTCATCAGTAGGAGATTTCATATACTGACTGACTGTGTTCAGAGCATAGGAAATGTCGGGATGCGTAATGGACAAATACTGTAGTGCACCAACCAAAGAGCGATACAGAGTGGGATTTCCGAATGGCTTACCGGAAGTACTGGAAAGCTGCGAAAAGCTACAAAAGGGATAGCATCAGTGCCGAGTATTGCATTCTGGCACGC
>JAULKK010001323.1:0-20532 GCA_032355705.1 Rubia peregrina
GCCTTGTCATCCGGGTGGGAACCGCATGCAGTTTGGATCCCTGGTGCGGAGACCTAGGTGTTAGCGTGCACAGCCGCGCACGATCAGGCGCTTCCCGCATGGTTTTCACTCAGAATGCTGGTTTTGTCATGGTTTTGGGGGCACAGGCGTGTGATTAAGCATGCGGGCTACGCACATGGTGTTCTTCACTCGGCCAGTTGTCTGGCCGTTCTTTGCACTCTACGGGTGAACCGTTAATCCATTTTGAGAGTTGTTGTAGTCAATTTTATATTGCTCGAGAAGATGAATCCAATGGAGCAAGTCTTAGAGGTTGGTTCTTCTCAGATTATTCTCAGTGCATGTAGTCATTTAACATCTCTTTTGTTATCATTTGTGGGTAGATTGTTAGTTTACATAGGTTTACATCTTACAGGGTTTAGATGACCATTTCTGGTTTTCATAGCTAAATCCTTCATTTTGTAACCTATTTTGAGTCTAATGGATTTTTGTCCTTACAAGCATCTAGATTATATTTTGTGAGTTTATTTGTATATTTCTCGTAAGCACTTTGGAGTAGTTTAGTGAAGGCCATTCGCAAGGATGGTAGAAGACTAATGGTAACGAGTGAAACTTGGTAGAATATGGAAGGGTTGAAAGAAGGAACACAAAGAAGCGGATGAATTGTGATCCGATCGCTGAACCAAATCCAGGGAATGATTGGAGAAGAATAAAAGTTTGAGGGAGACGCTATTGGATTCTTCTTCTTAAGCTCTATGAAATAGACTGCAAGAACTCCCTAATAATATCAGCGGTTCACCCGTAACGGCACAAATAAGTTGAAGGATAAAGGCAAGTTTTAGAAGTGTCAAAAAAGCTGCAGGAGCCGTGTAAAATAACATGACCCGTGAAAAGCCCCATCCTACGGACCTGAAGGCCAGACTATAGGCTGTGAAATATTCTGTGATTCCGTGCAATTAAAATGGAAGAACCAAGGGTCCAGGCCGGGAGACGTGAAATCTTGGACATCCCGTGCTTTCGGAAGGAGGCGGACACACTCCAAATAGTGAGACGGATAGATTTTCACATCCAGCACTCTCAAAGAACTATGGAAATCCCTCCAGTTCATAGCCCGTGTACTTCTGAACTGGCCGTGATAGGCGAGCCGTGCACTATTACATGACCTGTTACAGCGTGCCACTGGGGGTGACATTAGGGTTGAACTAGGGTTTTCCAAACTTGAACCTTTATATGCCTCTATATTGTTCACATATAAGGATATTTTAGCTCCCGGGGTGGAGAAATTAGCCATAATGTAGATATTAGTTTTTGGTAGGAAGGAGGGTAGATGAGAACCGAGAACCCTGGGATACTAATCTGAATTTGATTGTTATCTAGCATAACTCGTTGGTAGAGTAGTGTGTGCTTCATTTTTATTTCTGGCTTTTAAAAATTATTTGTGCCCTTTTTGTGTGGTGTTTGTCTTGTGGAATAGGTATTTCTTGAGTTCTTGGGTCAACCGAGAACCCTTGCACTACGATTCTGAATTTTGTGTGTATTTTTTGTTTTATTGGTTGTTGGTTCCCAAGGTCAATGGGATCGAGAATAGTACACATACCATGATTCTCCCATTCGGGGTTGAGTGGTAACCCAAAATCACCGTATGGAGATGCATCTAGGAACCAATAAGATGAGCTAGATAGTTGGCATTCACCACCTGATACTATTCCCTAAAACTAATCCCTAGGAGTTTCCGAATCGGATTATGGAGAAAATTTTCAAGCTACATCTAATATTACCAAGAGTCATGAGTTTCTCCAATCACAAATGCTTGGCGACATTAGATATTTGGGAACTCGACTCTCCTACAGAATTGCAATAGTTGAAGGGAAAGTGAGTTACTTGATTAAAAGGGTGAGCCAACTGGAAGTCCAATATTATGAAAATGAACCTCGCTAGTTGAATTTGAAATTTTGGTAGATGAATCCCAAGGGTATGAAGAGTGTTTTGTTGAGAGCAAAGAAGTTAAGGAAGAGGTTATTATACTTATTTCAACATTTTACGTATCTTTATCCCAACCTTTCTCCTATAGAACAAACTCCCACATTTTTGGAACTCTTAAAGGAAATCATAGAGAAGCCCATTGAATATGCTAAACTTCCAAACCACCTATTTCCTTTATAGTTGACTCCTTCTCTATTACATCTACCTCTCTTAATATTCTTAACCCCGCCTCTCCATTTTTTGCTTTCTATGGTGATAGCATACAAACCGCACCATATGGATAACATTAGGATTGTGTCGATGATCTTAAATATACGGAGCTTCTCAGGAGGCAACCCGGGCCCTAAAAATTAATTCAGCTAGTTTTTCTTTGAAAAAAATAATCCACACCTCTATCCTCCCACTCTAACCCTAAAATCATTAGACACCACCACAATCCACCACCTAAACCACCACCAAATAAAAAACCTAGGTCGCACACTGGTTGTTTCTTTATGTGGATGTTGATTGATACATGTTTATTGTTGATTAATTGTGGCTTCATTTGAATTGCATGTTGGGGTAGATGTGAGGGTATTTAGGTGAGAAAAATGCATTGAGAAGTGATTATTGCACATTGTTTTGTTTACCTCCCTAACGTTTCATATAATGTTTCTTATTTGAATAATACGTGTGTTGTAAGTGTGGGGGAGGAAAAGATGTCCCATTGCACTGTGTTGTAGATATTTAATTTTTCCATGTTTTTCTATTTTAGTTTTTGGTTTTGGAACACTATTACAGTTGGTGTGCATTTTTGTTTTTGTAGTAAGCACATGGTTTTTATATAAAAGTAAGCAACAGGGTTAAGAGGAGTCTAACTCACGGAGCGTGTAGACGTACATAGTTCGTATTGCTCAAAATGGTGGACAAGGAGAAGAACAAAATCTCAAATTCATGGGGCATGTAGATCTGCATGAACCGTGAATCTAACACACCCTCCTACATCCAAATCACCATTTCTTCCCTACCATCCCCCTAAATACCACCCAAACCCATTTACCCTGAAAACCCTTGAAGCGTACAACTCAAAACCTAGGAGGGTAACTCTCCAGTATGATTCAGTTCTTTATTGGATTTGTGGTTTTTGATAGTGGCTATGAATAAACTTGATTGATTTGATGTTAGGGGTAGTATATTGTGGTGATGATAGCTTGTTCATTAGTTCATGATTGTGCCACTAAGTGTATATGTTAGTGTTCAATTTTCATTGTAATTTTGTATATGCATTGAGGACAATGCAAGCCTTACGTGTGAGGGAGGGGAATTAGATAAAAAAAATATGATTCTTAGTTTTTTATATGTAGCAAGTCGCTCTTTTAAGATCACTTTTGAAAGAAAATAATGAAAAAAAGACCCAGATAAAGTTGAAAACCAGAAAGGGCGACTTATGCAAAAATTGGAATTCCCGGATAGGTTTAAAAACCATGCAAACATGAGAGGTCAAATGGTGTGGAAAAATGTGAGGGTGATATTTGAAAAGGAAAAAAAGAAGTGTGAAGTTAGATGGAAACCCGAGAGGGCTCCTAGGAAAATGAGAGAAATTAAACTTATTCTATGCTTCTCTATGTTTGCTATTTGGTAGCTTTTTTGGTAGAGTAAGCTAGTTTATCACATACACATATTGAACCTCTCATTTGAATGATATGTTGGTTGTTTAGATTATCCTAGGTTTCTGGATGTGAGAGTGTGAGAGATTCTTATTTCTTGGGGCTAGGATAGTCTAGCAATAAAATGTTGGGTGTTTTGGAAAAACTTTGCATGCTAGTTTATGCTTAGATCTATGTTTGTTCTTATTTAGTCGAGGATGAGTAAATGTTTAACTGTGGGGGATTTGATGATACGTCAAATGCATGTATTTTCTAAATCATTTAACATCTCTTTGGTTTTTAATATGCAAGTTTGGATAGTTTACATCATAAGGGATTTATTTGACCATTTTCGGTTTTTATATCTAAATCCTTCATGTTGTAATCTATGTTGAGTCTAATGAGTTTTTGTCCTTACAAGTATCTAGATTCTATTTTTGTGAGCTTAGCACTTCAGAGTAGTTTCGCGAGTCAATTCTCCAGGATTGGCGAAGACTAAAGGCCATGAGCGAAACATGGTAGAAAATAAAAGGGTTGATGAAGGAAGACAAATAAGAGGATGAATCGTGATCCGAGAGTTGAACCGAGTTCTGGGAACAATCTGAGAAAAATCAGCCTCTAAGGGTGATACTGTAGGATTCTTCTTCTTAAGTGCGATAAAATCGAATACAAGAACTCCAAAATCATATCAGCGGTTCACCTGTACTAGCACATACAAGTTGAATGAAAATGCTAAGTGTTGGAAGTGTCTAAGAAGTGGCATGGGCCATGTAAAATAGCACGAGTCATGCAAAGCAACATGATGAGAAACTTAAGAAAAGACCATGGGCCCGTGGGAAGTGCATTCTTGCATGTCTTGTGCACTTAGAAGGCGGCATACACGCTCCACAAAGCAAAATGCATAGATCTGAGCATCTAGCAAGCTCAGAGCACCCGGGAACTTCTCAAGTTTGCGGCCCCTGCACTTTTGCATGGGCCGTGCTGGGTGGGATGTGCACTATTGTACAGGCCATACCAGTGCAGCCAAGGGGTGACATTAGGGTTTCACTAGGGTTTTCTAAACTTGGGCCTTTAGAGGATATTTATCTTCTCCTATATAAGAAGGTTTTAGTCTCCTAGGGCTGAGATCTTAGCCATAATGTAGAACTTAGTTTTTGGTATTAATGAGACATAAAATGCATGTGTTTCCTAAAGCATTTAACGTAGCTTTTGTATGGTAGATTCCTAAATTTAGGTGAGTTGCATTATGAAGGGTTTAGATAAAAATTTATGGTCTTCATATCTAAATCCCTCATTTTGTAGCTTACTTTAGATTTGGATTCTATGTCCCCATGAGCGTCTAGATCCATTTTTGTGAGCTTTTATTTGCAGATTTCTCGTAGGCACTTTTGTTCGTGTAGAAGGCCATTAATAAGAGTAGTAGTAGATAGTAGAAGGTCATTCACATGGATGTTAGTAGACTGAAGGCCACGAGTTTAAACGTGGTAGTAGATGATGCGCGAAAGAAAAGGAGTCAAAGTGCAGAAGGAAGTGAAGATTCTAACTCTTTTCTTCTCATTTATTATTTATAGTTTATTCCCAAGGAATTGAATCCAATTATTTTATTGGGTTTAATGTGCTTAGAGTAGTTTATAACTTGGGGATTTATTTGTGTTAATGACTAGATGATGATTTTGTGAGATATTTAAATTTCCCTATCTTCATGTTCTATGAATATTCGTGTTTGATTTATGCTTTATATTATTTTAAAGATGCATGCTATATATGTTCTACAATAGTTTCATATGTAACATGCCATCGTGCTACGCTTGTATTGCTACCGTGGGAGTGTTGGGTTAGACCCATTGTTATTCGTGAGTACAAGCAAAGTGTGTCCAAGCATGTTAATCGAGAGGATCATTCCGATCGTTAGAATGTAACTTGATCGGATCATCTTGTAATAATAATTCATATTAGGGACGATGGATGCCCTAACGGTGTTGTAAACCCTCGGTGTACACATATAGAAGACTATGATAATCTGTGGCAACTAAGGTTGTCTTGTAGGAACTAGGCTTGTTTCAACCCTAGAGTTATCACGAGACACCGATTCCTTTACCTCTAAAGGCCTAGGGATTGGTGTCAACCGTGGAGTGCCCGAGATGTAGTTCACATACTCTCATAACTTTTGCTGCCTACGCAAGACTTGGTTTATTTAAGCGGGCGTGCATTAGCACTGGGAGTGAGTTTTATAGGGAAAAAAGCAGATCAATAGTTCGATCAACACTATTTCCCTAATTATGGAGGCGGTGTGATGCCTATAAGAACGCAATGAACCTCTTTATTACAAACATTGAGAATGTCCGACTATCATCCACACTATATGAGAGACATACAGATAGGTTTATATGTCTTACATGTGATAGAATCTATGATCAAAGTAATTCATTGGTCATGTTAACCAAATATCCTCAAGGTTAGTTTAATATAGTTTATTCTCTAATTTTCATGATTAGTAGTTTCTAGATAAAACCCCTTAAATATGTGTTTGTAGCACTAGCTATTCCCAACACACAGTTGGAGTGATACCTGATTTTTAGTTGTGTATAGTTAACTTTCAAATTCTAGTGTCTCTGTCGAGGACCACAGACTTACAACTAGCCACTCTATCGTAGTTGGTAGTGAGCATATGGGAGCAACCTATATATATTATCTTTGATCTCCCAACACCCTGCGGGTGAGTACTGTTGTCCCTTAAATAGGTTGGTGTTATTTACGACTACACAGAGTGCAGATCAAATTTTGGTGCCGCTGCCGGGGATCCTAGTTTAAATTTGATTGTTAGCTTGAACGACTAGTTGGCAGTAGTATTTTTTGTTTTTGTTTTTGTAGCTTTAGTTGGTATAATGTTGAGCATTTCAATAGTTATTTAATCATAATTTTTCTCCCCAGTGTTCTCTGTTTAACTGGTCATGTTTTTCTTCTTATTTATGGTACAAACTCGTACCACGAACTTAGGAGCTCTACACTATCTACTTGAAAATGCAGGTGGCCAAAGAAATATGAGAAGGAGAGCTAGTGGAGAAATTTTGTAAGGACCAACAACTTTTGTAAAGGTAGAGAGAGGTACTATGGCGGGAGACAACATAACTCTTAGGGAGTTGATGGCTCAATATTCGGAGAATCGACCCATTTTCATTGTCTTCTGGCCTCTATAACCAAATGTCACTTGTGAGCTCAAGTGTGGCATGGGGCAGTGTTTGCCTAAAATTTACAGGATGGCTGGAGAGGATTCCAAAAAACATATATCTGAGTTTCATTTTGTTTGCTCCAACATGAAGCCACCAAGAATGTTAGTGGAGGATTACAATTTGATATTCTTTCCATTCTTACTGAGAGTGCGGCTAAGGATTGACTTTACTACCTCCCGCCAGGATGTATCACCTCATGTATGGATATGAAGCCTGGGTTCCTCGAGAAGTATTACCTCACTTCAAAGTGTTTTGGATTGAAGAAATAGTTGTCCAACATCTCGCAGCTCCTGGATGAATGTCTGTATGAATATTAGGAGCGATCCAAGCATTTTTGTCAAGCTATCCATATCATCCTTTCAAAGAGGGAGATCTACTGTACTATTTCTTTGATGGTTTGTGTGATTATGACATGTAGATGGTGAATGCTACATGAAATGGATAGATAGCAAACAAGAGCCCTAAGGATGCGATGACCTTATTTAAGGTTATGGAAAATGGTACATGGAAGTTTGGGAA
Source organism: Rubia peregrina (assembly GCA_032355705.1). Taxonomy (NCBI): domain Eukaryota; kingdom Viridiplantae; phylum Streptophyta; class Magnoliopsida; order Gentianales; family Rubiaceae; genus Rubia; species Rubia peregrina. The sequence goes on from JAULKK010001323.1 coordinate 7,355, forward strand.
ACTGTCACGAGTGAAGACTTGGGATGAGCCCACTCACTCCCCTAAGCTTAAAGATAAAGTCAAAGTTTTCGCATCAATGATGAAGGAATTCAAGAAGGGGAGGACTCGCCAAGTGAAACTATGCGATATTTTTAGCTTTGACCACCCGACCGATACATGCCCACAAGTTGTGGAGGACTTTAAAGCGGTGAAGGCATTGGAATTTAATGGAGAGAATAGACAGCTTGGTAGGAGGCACCAACAAGATTTTTGTGAGAGCCAAGATGAAGATTGCCTAGATCCTTATGCAAACTCATTTAATCCACAATAATGCGACCACCTAAATTTTAGGTGGCGTGATGACAACCAAGGATAAAATTGAGGGGGAGTTCCATATCAACCTTACTCAAGGGGTGAAGGGCCTTCAAACAACAATTGTCTAATTTAGTCGGATCAAGAGGATATCTTAGAAGTGATTGCGCAATTGACCAAGAAAAATTACATGGTCGCGGAGCGCACAAGGGATTCAAGTATCCATCCCTTGTGCACAAGGGATTTCTAAAGTATCCAGAACCTTGAGATTCAAGTTTGGCAATTAGCCACCTTGGTTAGCCAATTCTAGGCAACAGACTCCAGAAAGATACCTTCCTAACCCGAAGTCAACCCATAAAATGTGATTGTGGTAAAGTTTAGAATTTGGAAAGAGGTGCAAGAAGCCAAGAAGGATATTATGAAAGAAGATGACAAGATTTTGAAAAGAAACACCGCCGTATTTGAAGAGGAAGTAGTCGTTAATGAGGAGCTCACACAAGAGCTTCCTACCACCGAGGCAAAGGTCAATCCTCTACCTCCTTTCCCGACTGATTTGTGGGGAAGAATAAAGGTTGCTTCAAACGAGGATCAAATTCGCCAAATCTTCAAAAATGTTGAGGTTAGTAATCCCATTTTAGACGTCATACAACAAATTCCATCATATGCTAAATTTGTAAGGAATAATTTTAGTAGGAGAAAGACTAAGCCTATTAGAAAATACAAATATTTAGAATAAGAGGAGTTGCCACCTTAGCCCGTAGAAACATTTCTATGAAATGTGAACATTGCGGCATGTTTTCAATTCCTATCTATCTAGGTGGTAGGTTCATTAAGGATATTATGATTGACCTTGAAACTTCCATTGATGTTATTCCATATAGATTATTTGTGACTCCAGACTTAGGTTAGCTTAGGGACACCAGGGTGATAGTCTAACTAGCCGATCTTTCCTAAGCAAGCCATATGGGGTTAGTTAAGGACGTTATGGTTAGAGTGGGTAATCTTGTTTTTCCAACAAATTTTTATATCCTTGATGTGATGCACAACGAAGGTGCACCCCCAATTCTATTGGGGAGACCATTTTTGAAAACATCAAGGACTAAGATAGAAGTCAACTTGGGAACAGTGACCCTAGATGATGACATTGATCAGGTTGGGTTTGGAATTTATATATCTAAGCATGAATCCTCTAATTCCTCTATTGCATGCAATGGTATAAGCCTCTATGATGAATTTGACCAGTTTGATGAATCTTTCATGAGTGATGATGATGAGAGTCTTGACATGATTGATGAAGGAGAGCATTTTTTGAGCTTTGATTTTGATAATAATGTTGATGAAACCTATTCATTGCATGATTTTAGTGATAATCTTCCTATTGCGGATTGTTTTTCTATAGATACTAACATGCAGCGGGTAGTTGAGCGTGGCAAGGAATTAAAATCCCCTAGACCACCTCCCCAACCCAATGAAATGGATAAGGAGTCAGCATTAGCTAAGAATGACCATGAATTCCCAATTGGCGAAAACAAGCTCAAAGTTAAGGATGACGCTTTGTGGAGACCTCTCCACAAAGATGCCACTGTGGGTGGAGTCACAGATGGTCACTCAGAAGACTAGATGGTAGGTTTGTTCTAATTCAAGATGCATTAAAAATAAGTCGTGAGGACGAAAATAAAAACACAATGTCCTTCTTTGCTTTAGTGTTTTTATGATAGTTGTTTGCATGTTTTATGTGACACAATCTCCCAACACATATGATTAATGTTACACATTATTCCTTTGTTGATGACACAACAATCTTCTTAAAATACACAAAAACAGGGATTAAAAAGCATATGGGAATTTTCATAATGTAGAAAATGCAACTGGACAAAAAAAATTAACTATGAGAAATCATCTTTCCTTATATCCAAAACTGCCTCACCAAGAATCCTTAACTAAATCAAATTAGAAACCAATATGATTCAGGGGAAATTTAAATTTAAATATTTAGGATCCCCAGTTTTCATATGAAGAAATAATAATTCACATTATCTAAACCTCCTAAACTCCGTTAATTCAACAAAATCTCAATGGCAAAACAAACTTTTATCACAGGAAAAAGAATGATCTTAATTAAGCATGTCTTATCTTCCATTCCACTGCGCATCAGAACAGTTCTTAAGCCGACCAATTACATCATCAATCAATTACACAAGAATTTGGCTCAATTCTTTTGGAAAACAAAATCATCATCAAACCATTATGGAAGAACATGAAGATCTTTTGGTAAATTATGTTTTCCCTTTGATGAAAATTGTCTTGGTTTTAAAAACATACATCTCATGATGAAAATATTCTCTCTAAAACTATGGTAGAAATTACAAAAGGTGTTTCTTATTGGTCTAAGTTCATGTGGTCAACACATATAAATCACCAAACAACCAGAACTTGGAAAATAATCAAAGTGGTTGATGATTTAGCCATAAAGAATTCTCAAATTTAAATTCAAAAAGGTTCAGTGTCTTTTTGGGACTCCAACTGGACAGGTTTAGGACTTCTTGTTTACAAATGGAATACAGAAACTGATTCACCGCATCCAAACCATACAGTTGCTGAGTTCTTAACTCAGCCAAAACATTTTCTGAACATTTTCTAGAATTATTTGTCAAATGATATCATTCACAGTTCGAGCATTATTTACAAACTATTCTCTGATTATGATAATAACATAATCTGGAAACCTAGTCCGAATGGCCTATTTTCTTTGAAATCCGCATATGAAGTTCTAAGACCGAAAATACAAAAAAATACAGTCATTCAATCATCTTTGGTCTAAACTTTTGCCAAAAAACCAACATCTTGAATTAGAGATTGTTAAATATGATTGTTCTTAATCTGGATGTTCTTGAAGATTTCACTTTCAATCTTCCATCAATATGCTAATTCTATAAGAAAGAGTCTAAAAGTATTCACCATACTTCAGTAACTGTCATTTTACAAAAAAAGATGTGGGATATAATTAATAATGTTTTTGACATTCCTAGCATTTCTTATGAATACTTATGGGAGAGATAATTTCACTACTGGAATTTGAAAATGGGGGAACCTAAGTTTAATGATCTCATCAAGGTCTTACCTTGCCTTTGTATATGGTTTATTTCATGTGCTAGAAACAACTATTTTTTACCAAATCAAACCAAATGACGAGTGACCCTCCCCCTCCCGAGTGTCGTTAAACAAGAGAGGATGATAGTCAGGGGGGGGTCAAAGGTAGAGATTTATATGTTTCTCCTGTTCCTACTGATATACTACCAAGAATGGTAGTTAGTGAAAAGTACCAGAGTCGTCCATAGAGATGTTAGGAATCTAATAATTAACTAAACACAACCGTATTTGGGTTGTCAATCCAACCACGCATTAAGAGTAAATCGTGCTGTGAAAATAACCATGGGGGGATTTTCAACTATCGACTACAAGTATTCAATCAAAGAAATAAACTATATAAACAAACATGGTCAAAACTTTCTCCTATTTGTCACATAGAGGTGCGAATATAAAATATTCCATCCTTTCCTCCGCAATTCGGGAAGTACAACAATGGCTATGGCACATTGCAAAGGTCTGATTCTCCTCCGTATGATTAAGTCCAGGGCGGAACACCACGAACGAACTGCCCCTAGGCCTACAATGGAAAATGAAGTATCCGTCTTATCGATGGCTTCTAGGATCAATAAAATAATCCTAGTTTGCTACCTACTCTATGTCTACTTGCAACCCTTTAGACCTCTTTGGTTGGCTAACTAGAAGCATGGTCGATCATGACGATAAAAAATGATAACCTTTTCGCACACTCCCAGTTTTGAACTATCATCATCTCAGGCTCATCTAGGTTTCCATAACCAGGGAGTAGTAATAGTGCACCACCATGAAAGTAGACTCAATTGTGTGCCAACAAAGTGTGACAATTATGAAATTCATAAGAATATTAAGAAAAAGCATAATAATCACAAAACACATAGAACTTGGTATATCTAGAAATATCACAAAATAAACATGAACACATGAATACAAATGTGTTTCCCAAGCTATATCCATGCTCCCTAAGCATTGAATCCAAGTAGGTGCCTAATATATATCCCCTAACCTTGGTGATTTTTCTGTTAAAAATAAAAAAAACCAAAGGTTTCCAAGGAAAAATGAGGGAAAATGAGAGAAATTGAAACCATGTTATGCTTTTCTTGATATGTATTTGGTGGAGTAAGTTGGTTCTACTTATATATTGTATACTTTGAATTTTGAGTTGGTATGCTGGTTGGATAAATTATCTTAGTTCTTTGGGAAGTGAGAGTTTTGAGATTCTTGTGCGTTTGATGGAACTAGGGTAGTCCAGGAATAAATGTTCGATATCTTGGGGAACTCTTTGCATGGTATAATCTTCTTAGATCTTTTTGTCATTCTTGTTTACTCGAGGACGAGTAAAGGTTTAAGCGTGGAGGAATTGATCTGCATCTAGAACCATGTGTTTCCTAATGAATATAGCACATTTATTACTAGCTTTTGTATAGTTGATTACTAGATTTAAGTAGTTTTACATTACAAGGAGTTTAAATAACCTTTGTTGGTTTCCTTGTCTAAATCCCTCGTTTTGTGGAATATTTATATCTAACGGAGTCTATGTCCATATGAGCATCTAGATCCCAAAATGTGAGCTTCATTGTAGATTTCTCATAAACACTTCAGAGTAGACTTAGTGAAGGCCATTCGCGAGAATGGTAGTAGATTGTAGAAGGCCATTTGCAAAGATTGTAGAATACTAAAGGCCACAAGTCAAAATGTGGTTGAAGAAAGAAGGGTCAAAGATGGGAATGATCTGAGAAGAATTGGTGTCTGAGGGTAGTACCATTTGAATCATCTTCTCAACCAATATTAAAGACTAGAAGAACAACTCAGCGGGGTTCATCCGTAGTGGTGCAAACAAGTTTAAGGATAAAACCAAGTTTTGGAAAAGTTGAAGACTAGGACAACCATGTAGCTTGCACAACCTGTGCTAAGCTTTCATAGTCTGTGTACTTTGCACACCCCGTGCCATTCCTGTGCCACACCAAGAGCTATAGTGACTAAGTCCTATCATTGGCCGTGTGTCTTTTCTCGACATGTGCACCTCAAAGATCAAGAATGAAGTCCCAGCCGGCATCCCACAAAGATGTGCATGGGTGTGGTGCTTACAAGACTGAGAGCTCGCATCCAGTCGGTGACCCTTGCACAATTTCACAGGCCATGCTGATGTGGCACTAGAGGGGACCTTAGGTCTCACTAGTGGAATCCTTAGGGTTTCCTTAGGGTTTTTTTTCCAAACTTGGGCCTTTAGAGGCCCATTTATCTTATCATATATAAGGAAACTTTAGTCTCTTAGGGTTTAAAAAGTAGGCATAATGTAGATTTTATTTTCTTGGTAGGTAGGAAGAAAGAAAAAGTGTTCTCTCTGTAGAGTTATTTTTCTCCTTTCATTCTCTTAGTTTCTGATCCGTACTCCACGGAGTTACTCATAAACAATATGTCGGGAAATATACTATCATGTAGAGCATTGTAAAGATCAAAGATATAATTTGTAAGTTGCTCCCTTCTTACTACTAAACTACTAAGGGATAGATAATGGCAAGTCCAAGGTTGTGCACAGAGATGGAAGGAATTTTAAGGTTAACTATGAAAAGCCACATTTGGGTTGTGAATCCGATCACATGTCTAGAATAGTCAATGTTGCAAAACAAGGGTTTGGGTGTGGGGGGTTTATCTACAACTACAAGCATTCACGAAAAAGAGAATGAACTATATAAAACTAGGACTTGGGGATATTTGTGTTATATGACCGGTAGTATATTTTGATCCTAGATTCAATCAAATACATGACGTATAAAACTATCCTAATACTTATGTCACATAGTGTAGTCGATAGTCTTTACTTTCCCTTGTTTGTTACACAATGGTGCTCCCATTTTCTTCTATCGTCACCACCTCTGTAATTAGAGAAGTGCAACGAGGGCCCCACCTGATGTGCAGTTCTATTCTTTCCATATAAGGAAATACATCTTGGGCACTCTACTATGAATGCTTCTCCCTAGGCTTATGAAGGCAAATGAATTGGCACCTTATGGTGACTCTAAGGTTTCAACGACATAGGTTGAATTATTCCGACCCTAGTTGTTACTACTATTTTGTCCTCCTATTAGGAAAATATCCAATTCTCACTGGTAAAATGTCTAGTTATGACTAGCGTATGGTCATCTGAGCGGTGCTCATAACCTACATGCTTACACCCATACGGTCGTGGACTTATCAGTCCCCCTATTACCATAGCTAACACTCCCAAAGGGACAACTATAATGCACCATAAAATGATGTACACTAAGGTGTATGCCAACATAGTATATCAATCATAGTGTGTAGCAAGCCTATGTTCATCCTCAAGTGCTGTACTTAAACTTGTATGCAGTGTCAGCCTGATTATAGTCGAGCTTCACTCTAAGCTGGCTTACATCTTTCCAAACCCCAAAGATTAACACTCCCCAAGTCTGTATCCAATCGCTTGTGTCTCGGTGGCTGGACTCACATTTCATAAGTTGAAGCAAATAGGTATCCATGTGAATCGTGCTCATGGAATGGGCTGAACTGTGAATGCCGCCAAGGGTAAGCCTTATGTTGGGGTAGGATGGAGATGGTCTGTCCATGTGGCTTAGAACTAGAAGGGGGTCCACGTAAACTTTGTCTGCTCGACTACCCGAAATAGTCAACATGGGGGAGTAACTGCGCTTATGAGTACCTCTTGAACTGTGCCCAATAGACTGATAAGGCTCCCCTGAATCTCAATCGGTCCCTAGTATAGTGGTGGTGGTCCAAACTGCTGCTCAATAGGGAAATGTGGCACAACTGCTGGTCAACTACTGGTGCCGACACAAATTGAGGAATCATATATGGTGGCTGAAGCTGCTAGTGGTCAATGAGAGAAGAATGTGTTGGCTGCTCGAGAATCTAATAATCCTCCATCAGGACATGGTCATCCCGCTTTCCGAGCTCATTATCCTGCTCTGCATTGGGCCTCTCACTACTATCTCTGCCCATAGATTTGGCTGTATAATGAGATCCTTCAACTAGCATGTTGAGGCTAGCTTTGTCTACTGGATCTGGGGAGTCACATGAAGTTGGCACCTTTATAGCACCATTAAAACTAGTCTAGCATCCATATGTATCATTGTTACCTCTGCCATAGCTCTATAAGTAAGGGTGTATGTATAGCTCGAGTTCTCATGCATATCCTCACTCATGAAAGGGTAAAATGAGTAGCTAGGAGTGATATCATACCCCTAGGAGGTCATTTCCATTTCTATCAAATTTACAATTTATAGCCCTAAAGTGCATCCTAAATACAACTAAGTAGATAGTGGCAAATTGGGGTCATAAAAAAAGAAGAGGGATTTTCCTAAGGATTCATGCATATAAGGTTGATATAGGCCCATATATATAAGAATGTAAAGAGGGATTTTTAAAGTTTTTCCTATGTTATGAAAACAAAGAAAAAACAACTAGCATAAACAGGTAATTATGCTAATCATGCAACAACTAAGAAAAGATGATAAAATTTCAAATGACAAAGCCTTGGGGGAGATTCATTCCCACTTCCAAACCCCCTTATTGCCTAGGGTGAATGCCATCATTTCCATTTCGAAGGTAAGCATTCCTTTCTTCTTAATAGCAATTCACAATAGCGATCAATGACTATTTGCAAACCTCACTAATGATCACTTTAGACAAACATCACCTAAAGGCATTTCATCATTGCCACAATACACAAAGAACCATAGATTTAATAGAAACTACAAACATTATGCCAAATGCCTAGCCATTTAACCAAACAAACCATTTATCAGGTTTAACCTAGAACAATCAACATTCAAGATTCTACCTTTTAGTGCTGCCTCATGATAAATCTGATAAAAAAACCTCATTAACATACTCATCTATCAAGATTAAAATCATTTACCCCAACAAGAAGTTCAAATTCCAGGTTCTTGGATTTTCATGCAAAAGAGATAACTAATTGTACACTTTCCTAACATCCTAGCATTTAATCATACATACACTTCAGATTCTGAAACAAACCATAGCATAAATGAAGTAACATCAATGTTAATTCCATAATAAATGCTAAGAAAGAAATTTTAATGAAAGAGTAAATTAGAGATTCTCAATACATGGGTTTGGAAGCTTCAATCAAATGCTCCCAAGTGATAAATTTAGCTAATACAAGTAATAATAACAATCCAAAGAAAATCAAACATGCAGAAAGATGAAAATAGAAGAAAAAGAAAGTGAAACTAGGGTTTGAAAGTGGCAAAATTTGAGGAAGAGAGGAAGAGAGAGATGAGAGGCTAAAAAGTGAAGAAAATAAAGAAACCCAATCCATCCACTATGGGCTGCAATGTATGCTGCAGCTCGCAAATGACTAATCTACCTGACATCTTATTTCCCATTTTCATCTTCCCAGGCTTCGGTATATGTCAAGGTCAGCAAAGGTGCTTCTGCCCTCTTATTTTTTCATCTCTACGGGTGAACCGTTGATCCATTTTGGGAGTTCTTGTAGTCATTTCATAGTACTCATGAAGAAAAATCCAATGATTCTATCTATGGACACCAATTCATATAAGATCATTCTCAAAACTCGGCTCCAAAAACTTGGACCATTCTTCCTACGCTACTTTTCTTTCCTTCTTCAATCTATCATCTACCACTTTGTAAGTGGCCTTTAGTATTCTACAATCCTTACAAATAGCCTTCACTAAAACACTCCAATGTGCTTACAAGAAATCTACAAATTACGCTCACAAAAAAAGAAACCTTGATGCTCGTAAGGACCAAAAATCTGTTAGACTCAAAACAGGTTACAAAATGAAGAATTTAGATATGAAAACCCAAAAAGGTTATCTAAACCCTTTTTTATGTAAACCTACCTAAATCTAGCAACCTTCCCACAAAAAGATAACAAAACAAATGTTTAATGCGTAGGAAAATACATGTATTTTATGTCTCATCAGCCCCTAACTGCTATCTTGCCCTTCGGTCTCATTGAAAAGTCGTAGCACTGAGTGATGAATTCATGTACATGATCAAGGAAAGCTCGGCCTGTGCAAATTGACCACAAGATCCTACAGTCCCAATCAGTAGTAGTTGTGGCCTTCCTGTGGCAACTCATCACTATACTCAAAAGCCTAGCCACATACGTAGTTGTCGGGTACACTATATTGCTATTTTTTCTCTCCTTCACCCATGGTCATCGGTTGATGGGGCTACAAGTAATGGTTGGCCAGAATGTATGAACACCAAAACTTGATCTTTCCTAAGCCATCCACCTTAGTATAATGCTTCCACCCAAAGTATGTAGTTATCTCCTTATAAGTCATAAATGGGGCCACATCCCTTGGATTGAACCTGGCTATCTTCCCACCAAACCTATTGACCCCTGGCTTGACGACCACTAGAAACTCTAGAATATACCAAGTGTAAGTGGGGGGCTTACTTCTTCATGAAGCTCTACAGCCTGATCCTCTTTGGGAGCTCTTTGACTGGTTTGTAGAGTTTGATATTGTTGAGGGTTCTTTCATCTACAAACTTTGTCTCTAAGATTGGAAATCCCACAAGACCTCTCATCGATCCGGATGCTCTTCAAGGAGATGTGTATCCCCATAAATATCTCACTAGGACCGATCCTCTGTCTACATGGCATACTGACAGCAAGAATAATACACAGCACCAACAAACAACACCTAACAGTCCAACAATATCAACAACTACCACACACTCAAAATATCCCACAAAAAGATATAATCACACTCAATCCCCTTTCAAGAATTCCTAAACATGCAAATGTAAATTTCCAAAATTTTCAATGTTGGTTCGGCCGATGCCTAAGGTGAAAATTAGAGACAAAATCCACCGAATTTGTTCTCACGGAGTGTGCAAAAATCCTTCTAGAACATATTCCAGCAATCCCTACTCCTCGGAATGAATTAAATCTTAAATTTTGGGAAAGAAATTGAAGAAAGGGTCGAAATGTGCCTTTTCAAAATATGGGCACATTTTTGGTGTTTCTGGATGCAATTTTTATTTGCTTTGTTCGGAATGGAGAATGGAGGAATTTGGGACAAGTTTGGGGCAACTTGGTTTTATAATTAAGGAAGTTAAGGATGAATTTAGGATAGGAAAATATATGTAGTTTGGATCTAAGTAGCTGGGTTTTAGGGAAGAATAACAGTGAAGAACATTGTGAGAAATGTGGCCATTTATAGAATGGCTCATTAATTTTGATTAGTTGATATGGGCGGCACGAGCGGCAATCAAATGTCATAGCATGTGTTGCATGAATGCCTTATGTTGACCTTCTTTGGCATGAGTCGTGCGGCACAAATAACCTCGTGCTTTTCATTCTGGCATTAGGCTTGGCACGGTTTGTGCCAAGCTTTGTTCCTTCAAAACTTCATCGTGAAAATTCCCTGCACCTAAAAATGAAAAAATAAAGTATGGTACTATTCTATACTGTGCATTTCTTAGGAATTGAAAACATCCCAGGGTCATCAGATTTCTCATGCAAGTTTATATGATTAAGAGTAGCCACTCCCCCTATCTTTTATTTTCTTACTTTCCTAATTAGTTTATTCCTATTCCTAGTACATGCATTTTTCAATATTTTAGCTTAGGAGGGAAATTTCTCAATCAAAACTAAAATTGGAACGCTAACCTCAACCTTCTCAAAGATTTTGCAAATTTGTGTCTCATTGTTTTCCACCTTTTGCCTTCCCCTAAGTGCACTAGGAAAAGGCGCTAATGGGGTCACCCTCACCTCAGTGGTTGAGAGCTCTTTGGGAGGCTCCTCTTCAACAACCATTTCTCACTCTTCATAGTTAGTCTTGTCACCTTCCACAATAAAGTCATCCTCTTGCACAATATCTTTTTTAGCCTATCGCACCTCCTTCCCGCTCCTTAGATTCAACACACTTACATTTCTTAGATTGATCTCGGTTTAGGAAGGGAGATTACTATATTCCTTAGCCTCAAGTCAACTCACCGAGGTAGCGAGTTAGCCAACTTGGACTTCGAGATTCTTCATGCTCGAAAAAGCTCTAGTACCAAGATCTTCAATTTCTCTCCTTGTTCGCTCCACGAACACATTGTTTTCTTTTCCAATTAAGATATCGCATCCAAGATCTCCTCCCAGCCCGACTAGTATAAAGTGGAGTTGTTGTTTGAAGACCCTTCTCTCATCGGGTAGGGTTGAGGTTGATGTTGTCCACCTCAGCTGTACTCCTGAGTTTCCTCCCCGCACCAACGGAAGTTTGGGTGATCGTGGTAACGAGGATTGAAGGTATTTCCGTAGGGGTCTTGTCTATCTCTGCCTTGGTTCCCTCAAAACCCTTGTTGTTTCCCCTTAGTAAATTGTTTCCTATTTCCACCATTGAAATCCAAAGCTTTCACCTCTTCAAAATATTTCACCGTTTGTGGACAAGTGTTGTTAAGATTATCAAGGTTAAATATTCCATAAAACTTCACTTGGTGGACCCTCCCCTTCATAAATTCCCTCATCATCATGGCAAGCACTTCAACTTGCTCTACCAATTGGGAGATTGAGCCGGCTCATCCAATGTCTTCACTCGGGATCTAGTGCCAAATTGCCTTGTCCCATTGGCCATTTTTTAACAACACCATTGCATTCCTTAGAATCTTGTTGGTTATGGACCATTGCATGTAGCATTCACCATTCTCATGTCTTTGTCGCAAAACCCTTCGAAGATATAACATACCAAGTCACCTTTCTTTAAACATCCTTTTAAACCTCTCCCAATACTCATAAAGGGATTTATTAGACAATTGGAATATGTTGGAAGGGCTTGAGACCAGCAGACTTGGAAGCCGAAAAGTACTTTTCAAGGAACCTTCACTTCATGTCCATCAAGAAGTGATGCATCCCGGCGGAAGATAATATAGCCAATCCTTGGTCGTGTCCTGCAGCGAGAAAGGAAATGATCTCAAGTTGTAGTATTCTTCCAAAACACCCAACGACTTCATATTGGTGCACACTAGATGAAACTTTGACAAATGTTGTTCGGGTCGTCACAGGACATTCTATGAAAAACTGGTAAACATTGAATCATGCCGCTCTTGAGCTCACAAGTCACATTTAATGGCAAACGTGGAAAAAACAAAGGGGTTGATTCTTCAAGTTAGGATCCACCAACTACCTAAGGGTGCGATTGTCTTTCACTGTAACCATAGTCACCTCTACTACAAAATTTGACTCTTGTTGAACCCCTACTTTAGCTCTCCTCCTCACTGTTCTCTGGTTACCTGCATTTTCCATTAAATATTGTATAGTTCCTTGGTTCATCGCATGGATGTGTACCGTAAACTAGAAACTAATAATACCAAACTAAGAAGAAACACTAGAAGAAGGATTAGAAGTACATGAATCGATATCACAAAGGCTCAACAGCAAAAACTAACTCAAGCAAACAAAAACAAAAACAATATTAACTACTCAACTAACAAGCTCTACAAGTTAACAATTAAAAAAATACACAAGCATCCCTAATAAAGGCTCCAAAATTTTATCCGCCTCCCCTCGGGGTCGCTAATAAATAACCAACCTTTTCACGAGAGAGTGTACTAACCCGAGGTGTGGTTTCACTACGATAAGAATTTGTAATTAATGTTTCTTCCACTCTTTTTTTTATGGGAAATATATCTATATAGATCAAACATCCGAAAGTACAAAGTTTAGGCCATCACTCTTAGCCTAGTCACAACAACCGAATTATCAAGTCTATTACACTTAAAGGTTGGTACAGTTTCTCCAATTG
>JAULKK010001342.1:0-10580 GCA_032355705.1 Rubia peregrina
CATATTAAGGGCCGAACATGTGTCTCGAACGGTGTGCAATGATTAGGCTGTAATTTAAGCTGGGACGGAGGGAGTACTCAATTTCTTTTTCAAAATAATTTGTGCAAAGTTGATGAAGCTTTGTACATTGAGTTAATGGAGACTGATTTATTTAGTTGATTCAGTTCTAGCTCTACGTTGTGACCGGTTACAGGAGTTTGGAATGACATGAAATCTTGAGTTCAGTTCCCTCAATTCACAAGGAGGTAATTTCATTCATCCTTTTCTATTAGTTCTATCTTTGCTATTTAGTTTTTATATGTACATGTATTGATATTGCATACTAAATGTCTAAATTTGATAGTTACTATTGTTGTTTGTATCGAATTTGTAACTGTGATGCTAAGCTTGAAGCTCTTTAAATGTGATCAAGGTATGTTGTCTTTTTATATTTGTCTTTTAAAATGTGATCAAGTGGAAAAGGAGAACAGTCGCTCAGTCCTAGCCACATGGGTGGGTGTTGAAGAAGAAGCAGTTGAATATGATATCAAACAACAACAAACGGTTGCTCGAGCATTGATATCTTTCCCATTCACTACATTGTTAAAATTTCTATTAGTAGTCTAACATAACATCATTGACAGATCATTACTTGGCAAAGAAGCTTATATAAAATTACTTGACACATATAAAATTTCTATTTTATATGAGTGTTTGTAATGGCCATGCATATTTGATATGTACGTATCAAATGTGTCTTTTTTCGAAGAGCAAAGAATATGTATGTTTCTTGATGTCAATGAATTCTTCTAGACAATCTGATAATAGGCATGTGTTACACAATCAATGCACATATTTCTTACATACTTCTGATAAATAAAATTTTGCTCCTTGCAGGACCATTCTCTGGACCTCAATACACCATGTGCACTGTATGTTGTTGCAGGTGGTGAATTTATTAAGAGTTTTTGGTTGATCATAACTTTTTTTTGTCTTCCTTCGTATACATATATCGTAGATGCCATTGTTTTTTATGTTTGTTGATTAGGAGCTTTTTCTTCTATAATTTTATAAGTACTCCATATTTCAGATTTCATCATATTCTCATTGATTGCACTTTTTCGCCATTTGTATTGAGTAACTGCAGATGTCTTTCATTCATGCTTACTCTTACAGTCTTAAACCATTTTATATATGTGTTTTGGTGATGAATTTCTTTTGATTTGAATGATTGTTAGACCCCATATTGAGTTTCATTCACTTATTTTCCTTTTCTTTTTTACACAGTAGATCACTTTGGTGTTGATCTAATGCATAGACAGGCTGAGGTGAAGTCATTAGTGGTTACTGATGATCCTGATAGTAACTAACCTCTCCATCTTTCTCTGCTTCAATGAAACTATTGCAATTTCCCCAATGCTCGAGTGTTTTTGCATTTTATGAGTTGTTTTTGCATTCCAAGAGTTGTTTTTGCATTCCAAGGGTTCTTTTTGCATAAGGTGAAAGTGAAACTGAGACGTTGGTACATTTTCTGGATTTTGACACAGTCATTGTTCGATGAGTTTGTTCAGAGTATTAACTAGAAGACTTAAGAGTCATGGGATTCCTCCTGGCTTTGAATATTCTTGATCCTGTGTTAACTCTAAGTTTGATTATTTTAATGTTCCTACTTATCTTTTCTGATTCACAATGTATTCATGATATTAACATTCATGTATGTATGTTCCAACATGTTAGTGAAAGATTTGAAAATAATCGTATCCTCAATTTGAATCTTCTCTTAGTTGAATTATTTTTAAGGAGTGTTTCATATTTATGTTTCTTACTATTCTGAACATTGCAGGTGTATCAAACCATTTATCTTTAAATATAAGAAACTTCGTTAACTCTTTGGGATCAGGGTGAATAATTAGGTCATGAACCCACTATACAAATGAGGACCGGGGATCAGAGTACACCTGCAAGGCCTTCCAAGCCTGGCTCTACAAATAAGGTAATCTTGCTTCCTAATTCTTCCTACATTTTAGTATGTTTAAACAACCTTAACTCAGACCCTCTTTTAGAGATGATATTTTCTTTTTTCTAAACACTTGCAGGAAAATCATGTTGTTCTTGTCGTCTTTCATATGCTAATTGGTCAGACTCCATGCATGTTTGTATCTACTAGCTTCATTAGTATCCCACCAGCTGTAATGATTTTCCATATATAGCATTACTTGCACTAAGGTAATATGAGAGTTGTGTATTCCGCAAAAGGCCAGCCTGAAGTCTTAAAACCCGAGTAGCATATCCTGCAAAAGGCAACTCTGCAGTATCCAATCTTGCAGTCCAAGATAGATGAAATAGCTTTATATTGATTATATCTTCTCAAAAGATAGTTGTTTCTAGCAATTTTAAAAGTGAGCAAGACATTGAGCTTTTGTTAATGTTTGTTGTTAAGCTTTTTAACCAGTGATAGATTAGAAACTCTATTTACAGGTTAAAACCTAGGTTCTGATTCCTTCTAAATAAGTAAGGTATAATTAGTAGATTCCATTCCATCTTAAGCATTTGAACCAACCCTAACTGATGGTATTACCATTTTATCAAGGATTAGTAGTCCTTTGATATGTAAATCAAGATCAGAGAAGATGAAATCAGTTGTTTCTTAACCAGCCATAACCAGTGCCTTTTTTATTAATTTATCTGCAGTTTATTTCCTTATGAATATGGGTCTACGCATAATTTTTTGTGGATGTCTTTGTGAAACCAGATTGATTATGACACTAATTCAGCACTGCTTTGTTCCTGGTATGTGATGCTTAAAGTATTCAGCATTGAAAGTACCGTGATGCTTCATTTTTTGTGATGCGTCATTTTTATGATTTGATATACTTAATTTTTTGTAGCACCGATACCTTTCCTGTTATGTGATGCTTATGGCAATGATTGACCACTGTTCTTTCGGTTCTGATTTTTGTGGTTGCCATGATTAAAAGTAATGATTTCACATATAGAATGGATATACCTTTCTGATTTAATTTAATGCAGAGTCTTATAAGTTTATGATCATAGCTAATTTCTATGCAGGGTGGAGTCTTTCTGATCTGATCTAATTAGATATGTTTAGCCCTTATCCATATGATCAGAAATACAGTTTTTAATTGAACATTGCTCAGTATCTAGGTTACCCACTGATGATATGTTTCGCAGATCTCAACTAAAAATCAGGCTTTTAACACTTCAAGCCTCTACTGCTGCTGAAGGAATTCAACCTACTAATCTTATTCATTATTTTGCCACTATAGTACTATTGTTGTCTATCACGTTCGTTGGGTTCTTTGTGAATGCATGGTTAGCCCTTATGCATGTCAAAGACATCTGCATTTCTAAGCTTGTAAGGGTGTCTTATAGGCATTCCACCACAAATGTTCGGCTCTGCTTTTGGAGTTTTATTGGAAACCGGCTTAATCCACTTTTTATATTAATAAAGAGCCTACTCTAGTTGATTCCTTTAACACATTGCTACAGAATAAAAAATATAATATAATTTTAATATTGCAACATGTGATTCTCCTAAAAAGGTCACAATTGGACCTAAAACCGTTGACTGTATTTTCATTGGGAATGCACACAATAGTAGTGCTTATCGATTTTTGGTGTACAAGTATGATGTACTAGATATACACGCAAATATAGCAATGGAATCAAGAAATGCATCCTTCTTTAAAAAAAATGTGTTCCCGTGTAAGGACACAGTAAGTCATAATCGGTTTATATTATATGCTCCAGTTGTTCCTTGTCATTCCTCTTTGTGACGAGTATATTGAAGTCGAATTTTGTTTCTGCCAGGATTGTTCAGTTATACTGAAGTAATACACACACGTGTGTGTATTCACAATCAAGATTATGACTATCATTCCACTCCCGATTGCACTACTTTGGCTAAAAAGAGAATAATTTTTGGACATTCATGTTCTCATTGACACTTTATACAAAGATGCAGGAGCCCTTTGAGATAGTGCATTAAGCGAGTGCAAGCTAAAATTTATTATATAGTTTTTATTAATTAAAATTATAAATTTTGTATTTATATCAATATATTGTTTATAATTGATGGTATTTATTTACAATTTTTTTATTTACAACCTTCATTTCGTTTGAATGAAATTATTTTTTATATTTACGACCTCCGTTTCGTTGGATGTGGCTCCATAGTCTTAGATGCTTGGAGGTGTGTGAATGAAATTGAATTTAGAAAGGGGTAACATAAAATGAGTGGAGAAAATTGAAGGAATCATGCCATAAAAGAAAAGAGTGTCAAATTCAAAAAGAAGAAGAGGAAAGTGTCTCACGTCCAATGAAGCAAAGAGGTATATCATATATATATATATACATATATATTATATAATTATTTATTAATGAATAATATTATATTTTTCTTTTAGTTTTAAATAAAAATTTAAAAATTATATATTTCCTTTTTACTGAAATATAACATTTTCTAATCTAAATTATCTGTTAACTTTGGATAGATTTACTAAAAACACAATTTAATACAGTTATTATTTTGATTAAGAATATTTTATATTCATAAATATCAATTAGTAAACAAAGAATTATTTATTTGAATAGAATAAATATAAAAGTATAATTTAAATTGTTTATAGAATTATAATTAATTTTTTTCTCAGGTGGTCTCCTGACAGATGCGTCTCTTTAAATTATGAACTATCCACCGTATATTTATACTTCTTGGTTGTATTAATTAAATTATACACTTACTTTTAAAATTAGCTACTAACATATTTTTAAAATTATATTTTATATGCTACCTTATACCTCTATTTATAACTGAGGATACTTTTGCAATTTTTTATATGACACGTAATTTTATAACTTTAATTAAATAATTGTTGATTCATCATTAACAGATCTTATCACTATATTTGTTATGACATAAAGTATTTCTATACAAAAATCAATATTTTTCTAAATAAAATACATATATATTTTATTTTTATTTAAATATAAAATAAATAATTATTGTATAGCAACAAAGACCGATTTGATTGTTTTTTAAAAAATGTATACCAAAATACTTCCTCTGTTTCATTGAATTTGACCTCACAAGCTTAGGTGTTTGGATTTAGATGAATGAAATGACTGGATGAAATTGAATTTAAAAAGAAGAAGGCAAAATAAGCTAATGAAATTTATAGAATCTTGCCGAAAAAGGAAAATGTGTCCAAATCATAAATATAACCAAAAAAGAAAAGTGTGACAAATCCAATGAAACGGAAAGAGTATTAATGAGTACATTAAGTTATTTTAAATTTATCGTGTGTAATTCTCATATAGATCATTACTTATATAAATTATGTTATATTTTAAATTTTTGTTTATAATCCGTGCATCGGTACGGGTGTTATCTAGTTTACAATCATTACTGCATTATTTTCTCTGTTCTTTAGAGCACCATTGAAGAGGAGGCTCGGAAGCTGCACTTTGCATTGAGTTTGGAGTATTTGGACATAAGATACAATAAAATTGAAGGAGAATTTGATTGAGATGCCAAGACGATTACCATCATAAATGAAGATATTCCACAACTTGATCAAACATTCAAGAGTTATGTTCGGAATCCTCGAAGTGACATGGCTAGACTGATGAAAATGTCAAGAACAAAGTTTAGAGGTGCGGCTTTGAATGCTTTGATGGATCAACTTCATGATGAAGAATTCAAGAATAAGCTGGTTAGGGTTTGGATTAATTATTCAAGCTTGTCGATTAACTGAAGACATCGTGAAAAATACTATACTCTCTTTTTTCCACTGGGTTTTTAACGAGGTAGTGTGATCTTTTGTAAACTATTGTAATAATTTTTTATTTCAGTCCAATAACTCATCCATGTGGGCTTCTAAAGAGTTAATATTTTTGACCCAGCCCATTAGGGTTTCAAAAATATGAAGTTTTATTCTGATTAGAATTAGTTTGGTAAGATTAGATAAGGTAATATTCTTCAAGTTTACTTCTTGAAGAATTTGAGTATGATAAGGTTTATTTTAGAAATTTTAGTTAGATATGGTTTTAGCGTCTTAAAACTGTCATAAGTCAATTCAGTTTCCAGATATGATTAGGGTTTATGGCTGAGAACTACCCTATAAATAGGGGAGCTTGTCCACAAATTTTACCACCTTTTATCAATCATGTATTCAGAATTTTTAGTTATAGTCATTGCTTGCAAGCGTTTACATTGTTGCTTAATCATACGGGTTAATTAAGTATCAATAACCTTGTGAACTAATCATGCGGGCTAGTTAGTGAGGAAGTCGAAATTAAGAATACCCCGAGGGCTAGATTCTTGAATTTTCTGCGTCCACATTAGGGTTTGGGCGAGATCCCTCTTATTGTCAAAGATCTAAAATTCCGCAATCCAGAGTCTTCGCAAGAAGATTCATATCAGTTGGTATCAGAGCATAGCGAAAGATCCTTGTAGCAAAAAATCTTCAGGGGTTTCGAGTTTTGCTTATTTTATTTTTGAAATTTGTGTTATAAATTATAAACCCTCTCGTGTCATATTTTAACTATTTTTGTTTGATCTTTCTTAGCAGGAGGATTATATCCAGAGTCGAAGGACGTCGAAGGTTCCAAGAGTTAGAATAATTCGGTATTACTATCCGCCTTCACCTTCATCAATCGAGTCAGGAGGACGTCGAAGGATCTGAGCGTTAACAAGTATTATCCGCTATCACCTCCCTGGTCAGTTTCATAGTTTTTAGGTAGCTTATACAATTTATGTGTTAGCGATATTTTTTGTCCACTCTTCTGAAGAATTATTGCATGCTAATAATTCTATTTTTTTTCTTAATCGTTCTTTGATTCCGTAATCTTGAATTGTTATTTGATTTTTGATTACACCTTATACAAAAAAAATATAGAGTCTTTTGTGTTTTTTCCAGATATAGTGTCATATTCTTGATCCTTATGAACTTGATTACCTCGAAGTTCATTTGAATTGAGAGGAAGTTGTCGCAGATTTCTAATTCCAAGTTTTGTATAGGTGATTTTGGGTTCCAAACTTTTTGAAAATTAAATCAAAGAGCAGCCGAATTTTGGGTTTTGAAATCGGGAAAACATGGTTAAAAACCAGAATTTTTGGGATGTTTTGTAATTTTTAAAAGTTTGGGGGTTGTTTTACAATTTTTGAAAATTTGGAAATTGCACACGGTTATAATTATTTGGGGAATAAGAATATGATTTTGAGTGATTTATTTTGGGTAAGAGTCAAATTTATAGCTGAAAAATAAAGAATAACAGAAGGAAATCTGATTTGAAAAAGGAAAAGAAAACAAAATCCTAGTCGGAATCGGAAAAGAGAGTTCACTTGAGTTTGGGCGTGGAATTGGAGTAGAAAATTTATATTAGGCATAAAGTAAGTGCTTAAAATCCTTTTCAAGGAAGAATTAGGGTTGGGATTGCTAATCCAAATTTGTTTTGGAGAAGTTAATATAATTATCGGTACTTATTTGTCACATATATAAAGCATTCTTGTTTTGATCATAACTTTTTCATTACAGCTCTGATTCATGCCATTAAATTTGCATTTTGTTCCTCATTCTTTGTAGAATTTGGTATTATATATTTTAGTGCTCAATTTTGAGTTTAAATATTTTAAATTTCGAAATAATATCTGCAGTACTTTTCTCCTATATTGCTTTGAATTTGCGGCGAATTGATCAATTGCCCTCATGTTAGCCTTTGCCTTGTGAGTTGTTAGTGTTATAAACTTGGTGAGTAACCTTACTAAACAAAGAGAAGGAGGGGGACAATTTTTATTACTAACCGTTTATTTTCTTAGCAGCTTAGCGGAGATGGCAGACGATAATCCATTCGTCCCGCCTTTTGTGAGCGATCCCAACAATGTGCCATTGATGAACACATCCAATAGTAGGCGTGGTGAATAGACATGTGATGGGGAACCAGAAAGATTGGAACAACATCGTATCAAACCCAATGAACATGTTGATCCAGATCGCTTTGCTGTCACATTAAATGCACTCATGAGTGAGGTGCAGAGATTGGCAAGAAAAGTTAACAGTTTGGCACCACCTACACCACCATCCACGACCATGAGAGATGACCCTCGTGAATTTGTTTGCAAATTCCAAGGTTATGCTAGTTCCGATGAAGGTTCCAATGAATCGGTAAGGCGATCACACCGAGGAACTTCAAGAAGGCATCGCCATGACAGGCATCATGATTCCCTAAGGAGGAAAAGGGTCAGTTCAAGTTCAGGTTCAAGTTCATATTCTGCTTGAGATATCAAGGGGTTGAAGTCTGATATCCCTCGATTCGATGGTCAACACAATCCGGTGAAGTATCTTGATTGGGAGTGACAGATTGAAAATCTGTTTAATCTCAACAACTATCGGGAGAAAGAAAAAGTTAAAGTGGCGCAACATTCCTTCACTCACTATGCGTCTGAATGGTGGAAAATGTGAAAGAAAAGAGAACTTGCCTGGAAGAAACCTATCTCCACCTAGGAGAGATTGAACACTGAGCTTTGCTATTATCATGTTCTGCCCACTTATCTGATGGAAAAAAGTTCTTATCTGGCCAATATGAAGCAAGGAAATAGCACAGTTGATAAATACTGAAAAGATCTCAAGTTAACCATGAGAAGGGTCGGGATGAAAAAAGATGACGCATTCATCAAAAATCAATTCATAGAAGGACTGCGTGAGAACCTTTAAATGCCAGTAAATCTTCAACATCACATATCCATGGACGATTTATTGATTAAAGCTAGGTTGGTTGAAAGCACTATGCGCCCAATGAAGTAACAATTCAGTTTTCCCAGTCAAAGATTAGGGTTTAACTCCATAAATTCTAGTTCTGGCCGAGGTAGAGGTGCGCTAATGGGAGGCAGAGGATTGGTCCAGACCTACTCCAATCAAACTTACAATTCCAATGATAGAAGAACGGTGCCACAGACTTCAAACCAACAGTCTTCAAGGAATTCATGTAATTCCCTTGTCTCTTCATCAAATTCAATTTCAGTTACACTCGTACTTGTTTTCATTGTAAAGAAAGAGTACATGTTTGTAGTAATTGTCCCCATGCTTGAGTGTTAGCCACCATTGAGAAAGGCTATGAAAAGGATGAATATGCTTATATGCCACCTCTCTATGGCAGTGGAGAAGAACCAAAAGATGAAGAGATCATCATAAATTATCAAGGTGAAGAAGGTCCGTAAACACAAGGAAACTTTGCAACATTGAGAGATTTAAACTCTCAAAAGGCCGAAACACAGGTACATAGAATTAATATTTTTCATACTCGTTGGCTTGTGAAAGATAGGAATTGTTTACTGATTATTGATGGAGGATCTTATGCTAATATTGTCTCCAATCTTCTTGTTAAATCATTGTCTTTGTCTGTTTCTAATCATCCATCACCTTATAAACTTATTTTGTTAAATGGTAGTGGTGAGATTAAGTTTAATAAACAATGCATGGTTAACTTTAAGAACGAAAAATATCAAGATTATATCTTATGTGATGTTATACCTATGTAGGTTAATCATATCTTGTTAGGGAGACCATGGAAATTTGATCATAAATCTATGCATGATGGTTACACTGACAATATTACTGTGATTACGGATAGAACAAGGTATACTTAACTCCATTGTCACCAGTGGAAGTTATTGAGGCTCAAAGGCGCATGAAAATTGACAGAGAAAAGTTTACAACTGAGCTAGAAGTGGCTGACCAAAACCCTAGCCAGGGTTTGAAGGTGATCGGCCAAAGGAGAAAAATGGAGGCAAACCCCCTAAAAAAATTGACCAAAATTTATTGGTGGCCAATCTAGGTAAGTCAGGTAAGATTTCAATTGATTCTGAAAAGTCGCAAAAGGTTTTATCTTCACATCTTAGTCCCTTGCCATCAATTTTTATGATGAAACATGAATTACCAATTGAATCTGGAAAATCATTTTATGCATCTATTAGGGACGTGAATCGTGCCTTTTCTAATCATTCGCATGTTTTAATTTTACATTTTAAAGAGATTTATTTTCCCAATGACGATATACATGTGCATGTTCCTTCACGGTTTACTGAGATGTTGCAAGAATTTGAGGATGTCTTTCCGGAAGCCTTGCCCCATGGTTTACCACAATTGTGTGGCATTGAGCATCAAATTGACTTGATTCCGGGTTCGACTATACCTAATCGTCCAACTTATAAGGCGAATCATGAGGAGACCAAGGAACTACAACGAAAAATTGAGGATTTACTTCAAAAAGGTTATGTGCGTGAATCTTTAAGTCCTTGTGTTGTGCCTGTCATTTTAGTTCCAAAGAAAGATCAAAATTGTCGAATGTGTATTGATTGTCGTGCTATTAACAAGATTACTATTAAGTATCGTCATCCCATCCCTAGGTTAGATGACAGGCTTGAAGATTTTCATGGATCTGTGATATATACTAAAATTGATTTAACTCAGGGTTATCATCAAATTCAAATTAGGGAGAGTGATGAATGGAAAACTGCATTTAAAACTAAGTTCGGGTTATATGAATGGATTGTTATGCCTTTTGGATTAACCAATGCACCT
>JAULKK010001353.1:0-10580 GCA_032355705.1 Rubia peregrina
GCTCAGCATGGACAGGGCCAGTTGCCTCATCCTGTATTTGTAACCCTGTGATAAATATTCCCTCCTTGTCCCTTACCGTTATACCGATTCCTGCTTTCCGAGACCTGCAATCAAAAGCTGCGTCAGTATTAATGGAGATACGGTTGCTGTTAGGGTGCCATCTAATAAGTAGAAGGTCGTATTTTATCTTGTTTTTGAAAAAAATGATCAGTCCCATATTTTGGTAAAGCTTATCAGATGGTTTTGATAAATATATAGGATGCACCAGAAAGCTCAGCCTGACAGCTTCCGTAATATTTTTGCAAAGCATGGTGGAGTTCATCTTGATTCCTTCATATATAAATCTGTTCCTCCCATTCCACAGTTCGCAACATATGAAAACTGGCATCGAATTAACTAATAAACCTCGCACACTGGATCTATAAATCTGTTCCTCCCATTCTATTGTGACTATGATTATTAAATTCTATAATGATGCTTGAATATTTGTCAATATTTGTTAGATATTTTTATTGGATGATTTCATAGTGGCGAATGCATGAAGAAGTCAAGCTATGGTCCAACTAACTAGACTAAAGGTCGAACCTGTGGATATCTATTTCAATTTACGAATAAAGTTAAGCCACAGTTGGCCTGACAAGACTAAAGGTTGAACCTTTGGGCATTATGAAAGAAGTCAATCAACGGTCGACCTAACACATAAATGTCGGAGGCTATCATAGAATGTAGCTAGCTCATTCCAATAGGGCCTTAATGAATACAACTCATCATAGATGCTGAAGACGTTAAATTCAAGACGATCTCTGGTGCTCCACATGTTGACCTCCAATTAGAGTTCTTAGGCTTTCTTCTTCCAACAAATAGCGTCAAAGCGGCTCTTTCTTGAGTCCAGATAATAGTCGAAGGCCTACTCCCCGACCTCTTCAGACCATGTCTTCAATTTATACTGGAGAAGGTAGAAGTAGAAGTCTTCAGAGGAAGAGAAAGAAGATATTAACAAGAGTTGAACACAATGAAATACAAGAGCAGACAATTATAAACAAAGGAAAGTATGCTAAAGTGAAGAATTAAAATCAAATTTTATAAACGATAAGAATTTTTACATAGTCAAAAGCTTACATTGTTTTCTAAGTTAGAAGACTTTGGCTCTTCGGTAAGCGAAGACCCTTTAGCTTCATATGCAACCAGGATCTCATCAATTTTTTTGAACTGCTTCATAATCTGGCATATGAATCTTTCAGTTTACGCCATCATAGATATCAATAACCCTTAACTCATTGACTGTCAGGAGTTAGGAAAAGGTGCTAATGTCTTCTTGGATGGGAAGTCAGAGACTCTATCTTGGGTATCCTATTACTGTGTATAGATGAGGATATTCTTGGCCTTGGAGCAATTTAGTCATCCATGATATTACAGAGCTCGGTTGACATCTAGGAGTAAGCTCCTTAGAAATTGAGTACCCTATCGTGTTAGCACACGATTCATATAATATGGCAAAGAAGTTGGAAAAGGCTGACGTCTCTACCATCTTGTCCATAAAGGCTCGAAGCACTGTGTGCTGAGCATGAAGAGTGAAGATCTGGGAGAGCTTTTCAAGTACCAACTTATCTTTCTTCATAACTTCAATCTCTCAATTTTGATGCTTAATCATCATGTTCGGATCATTGATTTTATTATTCTCGTGCTCCACAGTGCCCTAAAGCTCAGTGACCTTTTCAATGGCCCTAGGATCATCTTTGCTACAAGTAGAAATAGCCTGGAAAACATCGGCCTTCAAAGTAGATACTAGTCTTGGCACTAAACAGGAGACCATCTCACTGATGACCTTAAGAATGGAGGTCACCACACTATAAATAGTCTTTGGAAAAAGAATAAAGAAAGAAAAATAATTCATAAAATAATCATCAGAAAACAATGGAAACATAGAAAGATGAAACACTTACCAGAGGTTTGTAGGAGACTGGATATAATTTTACAGCCTCATTGAAAGGTATAGAAGCGAAAGCCTAAAATTATGTAGCCAGTGTATTAGCCCCAATAGATCACTTCTACAAGGGGGGAGGAGGATTTACCGAGGAAATAACTCTCTTCAGGCTCTGGGGGCTTCAAACTCATTCCCCTCTTATTTTTAACACGAGACTTGTCCAAATCCTCTTTCCCAACCGACACATTGAACGTCTGTCTACTAGACGTGATCCTTTGCTGACAAGGCTTAGGAATCCCCCTTTTCTCTTGGAACTTTCTTGTAAACATCGCTGAAAATAAGAAAATATCACATTATCACTCACATCATTAATGAAAATTAACACACATAATTAAGACAAGTAAACCCCCCCCCCCTGTGAGAATTAAGGGGATTGGGCTTCTTAGTGACTTCATCAGAATTATAGACCTGAGATGGCAAGTAATGGGCCAAGTGATGCTCGTAAATGGTCAATTTACCCTCGGGAAGAGGGAAAATTGTTTCACCTTCCATAGGATAAGAAAGGTGAAAATCTTCGTCGATAGAAACACCTAATTTCTTAAATAGGGCATTAGTGGTTGAAGACACGAGACCATATCTATCTAGTAAGTTCCTACCATCAAAGCTAATAACCACTCCACTATCGGGAAAATGCACTATTGGGGGGAGGGCGTGTCACTATTTTCCTCTTTCATCTCCTTAAACAAGGATGTTGGGGATCTTCCCCCAACCTTATTGGAGATACTTTGTTTCTTCTAGAATCACCCTTGCCAAATGAAAGATCATCACAAGGAAAAGTGACATCCACGCCCTGGGCAACATCAGATATAGTCGAGAAAGACTCTTTTGAGCAAGACATGACTGGAAAATATGGTGGAGGGTGATGATTAACCTATTTGTAAATTTTGGGAGAGGAAGTGAAAAAAGCTTAAAGGTCGAGAAGAGGTTGCAGCGAGTTAATAGGAGAGAGAACTCTTGAGTCTTGAAGAATCTCTAAAATGAGGCGTTAAAAAGAATTATGAGTTGACAATGACTAAATTAGAGCGATTATCAAAGTTATGAGGGATGATTAGTGCATAAAAATTGACAAAAATGTGCATAGTTAGAGAATATTACTTCGCTCTCCTTATTGCAACACGCGTGATGACAATGCGTGCAAAACTGGAAACTATTGAGTGTCAGAACGTCTTAGTGCTTGCTAGCTTAGCAGTAGAGAAACCAAATGTTGTCGACCTAGCCTGAACTTTGGATTTATCTGGGGCTAGTGATTATGTTTGTACCAAAACCCATCTATGGGATCCCGAAGTCATCCGTGGGCAAAAGTACAATGACTGAAGGCTCCATACATCCAAGATTATTTATAGAAGTATGACGTGATACTAAGTTGATAATAGTAAGAAGAATATTCCAAAAGGAATACAATTCTCAAACCTACTGGCATTCAGAGACTTTATAGGATCACCCACTTATAAATACCACGATATATTTCTATTCTATTCTTATGATTGATATATTTTTGTGCTAACTAAGACATCAGAGACTCTCCCATAACACATTGGAATTTTGTCTTGCAGATCATCGGTTCTCGAATGAGGATTTGCACTTAAGTATGTGTTCACCCTGCATTACCCCCTCAACTCGTTGGTATCTAGGGCATCCACAAATTCATCAGTGTACTAAGTGAGCTTCTAAACCCTTTTGAGCAAAGGTGAGACCTAATGAGTGATGGTGAGCTGAGTCATTTTAATCGGTTACCATTATGTGTTAGATTGATGCCTTAAAGTTATACCCCTAAACCTAGTTGTTCTAGTATTAGGATTTATTGGAGCCCTTTACCGTAGAAAAACCTGAAGTTTCAATCTTTTTCGAACGATATGAAGTTAAAGTATTCATCGAGAAACATTTTAGTTTTCCATTTAGTTGTTGTTCTTTCGAGTTGCTCAAAAAATTTCCTCTATTGTTTGAGAAATTTAGTCATAGTCTCAATAACAAATGAATCTCAATCATCATATAATTAATCTTCTTGTCTTATGGTTTTCTTTATATCTATCAACATGTTTCATTTTTCTCTGGTCAAATAATATAGTGATCTCATATCTACTCCAGCAATGACATTATTCAAAAGTACAACTTATAAATTATTTTCCAATAAAAAGTCAAAAAAATGCTCCTATAGAAATTAACTCTCCTTATCAAAATCCAAAAAGCCAAACAACATCTCCCTCATTTTTCTTTCTGTTCCTTCCTTTTTTCATCTTAGGTTTTATATTTGTGGTTAGGAAGATGATTGTAGATCGTCATCACCTCCCATCTTGTTCCTAGCAAGGAAACGAATGCAACCATGCCGACCGACCGATCGAGTCGCCATATAAGTCATGTTGTTAATTTGAGCCATTGGGAACTGAGCCATCAAAGTTGCACGAGGAAGATTAGGATTACCGTCGGCGATATGGTAAAGTCGCGCAATAAGATCTATGGCCTGCAAATCAAGGTCACTCATACCACCACGCTTCACCACTTCGATCTGATCCCTGATAGAAATGATGCAATTGATCTGGTCCTAACGCTATTTTTGGCTGCATCAATGACGCTTCAAAAGCTTCTTAGGAAGAAGACGGTTGGCTTTGCGAGAAATAGAAAATGAAGCTCAATGAGAGAGCCTTAGGGACACCTGGTGTGCGGTCAACGATGACCAACGCTGGTCCATGACAGTTTTCCCATCCCGACCCCTATGGGATCCAGGGCTAAAGCACATCCAATGTACTTTCTTTTTTCAGCCTATCCTAAAATCTATCCCCACTCCACATGTAGTCTCTTTGTCCAACGAATTCTATTTGGGTTAGTTGGAGCCATTGAAGCCTCGTGGTGTTTGTGGTGGAGGGACGATGTTAATTGGTGGAAGACCTAGTCAATTGTGGTGATGGATTGCGGGCAAAAGTCAAAATAGGTCATCCTGTAGTGGGTACATGGTAAGGCCCACAGAAAATATGAAAACATTTCTTTTTGCAGTAGATGTATTCGTCGAACGAAGCTTCTGGCATTCAACGGAGCCTCACGGCCTGTAGTACCGCATTTGCGGTGGTTTGAGAGGGCTCTATTCCCTAGGCAATACCTACTTCAGGATTATAGAAAATTTACGATGTAGCATGACTTCCCTGGATGAAAGTAAGGATTAGGTTAACATGTTTCAGTAGTTTTTCATTTTTTTTATTTGCCACGTTTTGTTGATGCTCTTGCGGCTCCAACAATATTTAGGTTTTTCCTCGCTGTTAATTTGAGAAATCCAGCAACAACCTCCAAAAATTGCCTCAATACTAGAACTATAAAGTTGAAGCAACTCGCTAAGGATTGACTCGGCCAACAATAAATAAATATGGAGACAAGCAGTACCATTTTGCTTCGAATCAAAACAAACTTCCACTCGAAACTACTCAAATATGAAACTCCCACCGATGATTGGAATCCAGAAACGACCTCACCGAACTAAATAGCTGATGCAATTCAATGAAGATGGGGAAACTAGGGTCACATATCGAGTAGCAGACTGCTAATATGGCATGTGGATTTCAATCCGAGAATTGTCTAGGGATTGATAGGTCATTTGTTGGAGATTCAACCCACTTTCTATGAGTTAGATGATGGATTTCAAGTTTATGAAGTATAGTTCAGTTGTTAGACAGGGGTTGTGTGACTCAAATCTGACACAATTATGTAACAATTTTGAAAATAATGAGAATGAGACCACTAATTTTTCAAATAAATAAATAATATATTAAACCCCCATTTCAATTTTACATACAATCCTAACATTAAGAATACTATGTGTAAAATTTAAACTGATAAAAAATGAAATGCCATATCACCCAATGTATTTTACTAAATCACGGCTTGTATTTTTACTTTTGAATTATTCTATGTATTTTGAATTAATTTAAAAGAATAAATAAATTGATTAATTAATTAATAATAATTAAAAATTAATTGTTTTGAATTTCAGACCCCTTTTTGGGTCATCTTCCCCGGTGGGTAGCGCCTGCGGCGGCGGTGGAGTTTTATTCTCCAGCGACATTATAGGGAATATTTTGTTCAAATTCAGGATAAACTAGTGGCAAGACGCGTTCCCAATGGCGGCGACGGAGTTTTCTAGAGCTCTATCTTGGTTGGTTGTCGCCGAATGTTCGCTGGGTTAGAGCTCGTCGGTTCTCCGACGCGGGTAGTGCTTGCCACAGTTCTCCAATCCATTTTTCTAGTGGGCGTGCGTCTTCTCTGGCGGGTGTGCATCTTCTCTGATCCATGTCTCCGATGTGGGTCTCATGTGTCTTCTCCGGTGTGGGTCACATTTCATTCTCTAGTCCTGGTTCTCGTTTACCTTTTTCGGTGTGGGTCTCTTTGCGTCTTCTCTGGTGTGGGCCACGTTTCATTCTCCAGTTATGGTACTTGTGCGTCCTCTCCGGCGTGGCTCTTCTTTGCCGAATTCGTCCCTAGCCCAGCCATAATTGTTTTTTCCCTTTCCAGCCCTGGTTCTTGTTTCTCCGCCCATTCACGGTTAGCCCTATTTCTCATTTCTCTGCCAAGCCATAGTTCTCGTTTCCCTCTCGATTCTCGTTTCCCTTCCCAGCCATGATTCTCGTTTTCCTCTCTGCCCAGCCATGTTTCTCCGGTCCTGTCCATGCCCAGCATTGGTTCTCCGGTCCTTTCCCTTTTCTCTTTTTCGAGAGTTTATCCTTTGCACGGCTGTCATCTGCCCACATTTTAATACTACCTCGGTTTCGTTGAATATGTCACCATATCCTTAGCTGCTTAAATTTAGGTAAATGAAATGTGTGGATGAAATTAAATTTAGAAAGACAAAAGTATAACGAGTGGATGAAATTGAAGGAATCTTGTCATAAAAGGAAAGTGTTCCAAATTCATAAAAATAACCAAAAAATTAAAAATAAATGTGCCACATCCAATGAAATTGAGGGAGTAGTATTTAATACGAAAATAGCACTCCCTCTATCCCAACCCAAATTACTCACTTACTTTATGACACTATTATCTATCAAAGTTTGACCACATATTTGAATAAATATTTGAGAAATAACATTATCGTATGTGATATTGTTGAATCCGTCACAACCAGACTACTAGTAGTTTCTAGAAAATAACTTTTTATTTCCCGTTATTATACGTAGTTAAATATATTAATGGTCAAACATGTTTCTCGTGCAATGATTGGCTGTAATTTGGGCCGGGACGGATGGAGTAAGTAATTTTCCTATAAAATAGGCAGTAATAATGCTTGTTGTGTACAAAATACTCTAACTTTTTACTGCAAATTTGGGCATTGAAAGCTCCATGTTTTTTATTCAATTGTTGTTTAAAGATGTTTTATGATGTTTTATTTTATAATTAATAGTTAAAGTTATGATTTATTAGTTGTTTAAATAGAAGCTTATATTTTATATCATCATTTACCGTTGTGATATTTTATTTTAATGTCATATTTAGTTGTTTCACATTTTATTGTCTATGAATGTCTCCATATGTTGAATTTAATTTTGTTCTATATTTCATCATTAATAGTTGAAAATATGCAGATTAAATTTAATGTTAGTTAGTAAGTTTTTTAATCTTAGTTTAATGAAAGAATTTACAAAAATGAGTAATAAAGTATATAGGTGTTTTTATTATTATTTATAAGAATGATAGGTAGAATATATATATATATATATATATATTAAATTTGATGTGTTTCTAAAATTCGTGATTAGTAGTGAAAATTATGTTAATTTTATAATATTTTAAGTTCGATGTTATTTTTATATTTATAAGTAACATAAATTACAAAGTTCTACTAACATCATTTAACGTGTATCTAATAATGTGTTGAGAATTGTTGGTGGCTAATGAGTAAATATAACATATAACATATTATTCTACTCATGATAATGTAACAAAATTTAATGCGGTTATACTAATTTTGAGAGTTGGTAGCAATCAACCCTAATTTGTGTGAGTTGGTAGCAATCAAACCTAATTTGTGTAACTAGGTCATAAAAATGTGTAGTCGCTTTTGTTACGTATTAGAATGAATGATGGGTTGACAATTGGTTATAGATGAGGTTAGAATACGTGGTTATAGATTTTATCACTAATGGTGAGAATTATGTTAACTTAAATATGTGTAGGTGGCTTTTATGCAATTATTAGAATGATGTATAGACTAAAGATATGCGTTTTAGCATGTACTATATTTCATCACTTGATACTCGAATTGAATGTGGTTCTATATTTCATACTCAAAAATATATTCGAATTGAATGTGGTTCTATATTTCATACTCAAAAATATATTCGAATTGAATGTAGTATTATGTTTGATACTCGAATTTGATGTGTTACTATAGTTGA
Organism: Rubia peregrina; assembly: GCA_032355705.1. Lineage (NCBI taxonomy): Eukaryota > Viridiplantae > Streptophyta > Magnoliopsida > Gentianales > Rubiaceae > Rubia > Rubia peregrina. Next base: position 8,359 of record JAULKK010001353.1, read on the forward strand.
TCACTAAACGTGGAAATTAGGTTAATTTTCATGTTAGGGTATATGTTGCTTGTACATTTAATTTAGAGAAACGAAGGAATTTACTAAAATAAATCATAAAAATGTGTAAGCGCCATTTTTATAAGTTATTAGAATGATGTATGACATTATTTTGTTTGGCAATATATTTTCGTGAAAATAATTATATGATATATAATTTTATTTAAGGATGCCGATGGCTCATATAAAGCGGTTCCAGGGAAGAATCGTTACTCCGCATTCACGACTACAGATGTGTTTCCTACCATGTTGAAGTATATTCCTACCGGACTGCACGTCGTGTAGGATTTGAAAATGTCTTGGCCTCGTACAAGAAAAATAAGAGTGGTCCCAACGATATATTGTATTTGCAATCGGGGTTCGAATGATAAGGCTGTCGATAAGAGCGATTTCGTATGTTGTTCGAAGAAGTAACACGCCAACAAAAAGTTGTGATTGCCATTGTTATGTGAGACACTAACACATGGTGGTTGGAACATTACAAGGCTTTTCGATGAGGGACGCAAAACCACCCATTTTCAGTATACGCTAAAGAGAATAGACAAAGTAGCAGTCACGCTCAGGCAAAACAAATACAGCTCCTAGTCATATCAATGTGTGCCTCAGTCACGCATATCCAAGCCTGAATCTAACCATTAGGAAAGTATATAATGAGCGATCGACTTACGGAATAGAAAGACGAGGCAGACGCAATACAAATGAGAATTGTTTCCACCTTACCACCTTCAATGGGTACGTTACTAGTCATTGTGTAGCTCCTAATGGTACTTTGACCCATTTATTCTTGGCTCATCCCAAAACTTTTATGGCATTTTAGACTCATCCATGAATTATGGCTATCGATTCAACATACAAGACAAATCGATACGACATGCCCTATGATTGGCCTGTCTTTATGTAACCTAAATTTCATTACCGTCTAAGCCATTTTCGTCAAAGAAACGATAGATAGTTATGAGTGGGTTCTTTGAGCACTGAGACACTTGCTTGTTGATAGATCGTTCCCTGAGGCGGTAGTCATAGATCGTGAACTGGAATTGATTAGGCTAATTTGGGTAGTGTTTGTGAGACTCAATCGTGCATATCAAAGCTTGAATCTAACCATTAGGAAAGTATATAATGAGCGATCGACTTACGGATTAGAAAGACAAGGCAGGCGCAATACAACTGAGAATTGTTTGCACCTTGCCATCTCCAATGGGTATGTTACTAGTGATTGTGTAGCTCCTGATGGTACTTTGATTAATTTATTCTTGGCTCATCCCAAAACCGTTATGGCATTTTGGACTCATCCATGGAATGTGTCCATTGATTCAACGTACAAAACAAATCGATACGAAATGCCCTATGATTGGCATGTCTTCGTGTAATCTATATTGCCATTTTCATCAAAGAAACGATAGATAGTTATGAGTGGGTTCTTTGAGCACTGAGACACTTGATTTTCGATAGATCGTTCCCTAAGGAGGTAGTCATAGATCATGAGCTGAGATTGAGTAGGCCAATTTGGGTAGTGTTTCCGGACTCAAAACATTTTTCTTTGTACTTGGCATATTAACAAGAATGTGGATGCACGTGTTTGTGTGTTAACATGGAGTAAGAGGAACGGGGCATTCTTCAAAAGTGGTGCATGGTCATGGGTTTGCAATACCTCCACCATTGCAGCTATGAAACAACATTGAAAGATTTAAGGGCTGGTTGGTCTTGGAGCAGAGCTATTATAAGTTACGTTGAGACAACATGGATCAACCCTCATAAAGAGAATTTGTTTGGGCATGGATGAATTGATTTCTTCATTTTGAGTACATAACTACCTGTTGTGTCAAAAGCGCACATTCTCCATTAAAAGGGTGGTTACAAACATTTACTGGTTCCCTGGATACGATATGGAACCGTGTCGACCTGCAGATAGCTGGCCAGATTACTAGTATCAAGGATAGCCTCAAAAAATAAAGGTCAAGCTCGGGTAGATTGCACCGTAAATTCATTTTTAATAACTTGTTCAATAATGTGTCAAAATATTGCTTAGATAATTTGACGGTTGAGCAAACAAGGATGGAAACACTTGGAGCACTGGTTTATGTATATTACGGTTGTGTACTGTATTCGACACACAAAATACCATGTACTTGTGTCATATAGACGATAATTGATAAAAGAATCCCCTTGTATTTGGACGACAT
>JAULKK010001364.1:0-10580 GCA_032355705.1 Rubia peregrina
GTTTTCCTAGCACAAGATGGACAAGAAACAAAGACCATTATACAGCATGATAGTTTGAAGTACAAGGAAATCAAACTACCGAAATGTTGCCAAACTTAACATGGCAGAAACTGAGTTCGGATAATGCAAGGTCAAGAACTAACCCGTTCTATCTAGTTCCATTCCCTCATCAGATGGTGGCGTAATTGACCCTGGATCACTGGATTCTTGATCCTGATTGCCATTATCAATCTTTAATTTTTTTTTATCATACTTCCTCCAACTAGAGCATGTATTTGACATAAACCACTTTACCTGAAGACCTGGCCAGAACGCTTGTACACTGTTGAATAACGGCCAAACAAGGTTATCGGAATTCATATGCACTTCCACATACCTATAAGAGGATTGTTGTAAAGATAGCGCATTGCAGATCCTATAAGCTTCCTGAAAGACCCCAAATAGTAAGTGGGCCTGTCAAAGAGATCTACAATCAATTTTAAGAGGGCAGTTAAACTATAATAGAGCAAGAAGGAAAAGTATACAATGCAACACATAAACAATGCTGCCAGTGTCAGGTAAAGTTAATTTGATCCCATTACTCCTATGTGTTTTTATAACCATCAATTGCGCAAAAAAACTCATGCATAGACTAATTCCAATACCTGAAAAGATAAAACACTATACTAAGCAATTAAGACACTATATGAAGTGATTACAGTGAGCAACCCATCCAGACCACATTACATGAAGACACATGAGCTATGACTGGGTGTAGAAACTCAACACACTAATGAAGAATTTAAAAACTCTCAAATATCACTGAATAGATTTGGGAAAGCCCCATATTATCATTAGCACACATAGGAATTGCAAAGCATAAGAGGATATAATCCACAGCTCTAAACCAACGAGACCATGAAGTTACACATAGAGATCATTACCTGAGTACCAAACACTAATTTTTAGAATGATTTACTAAGCAAAAAGGCATCAAATTTTTTAATCTCACAAAACGCAGAACCCATCATTTCATTTGCGGAGGGTCGTGACCCAATCTCTGAAGGAAGATAACGTCGGGTTGGAGGCAAAGTACACCCACGCTGTAGGCAGCTCTGTCTCGGGCTGGTGGCTTGAGGGGTTCCTCCATCTGTGAATCAGTCAACGATGTCGCCAATAAATCCTCCACCTGCGAATCAGTCATCGACGCTGGCCATGAATCCTCCACTTGCGAGTCAGTCCATGATGCCAGCCATGGATCCTGCGAATCAGTCAAGGATGCTGGGCAAGGCTCCTTCTCCGTGGTTGAGTGGGTCAATGAGCAAAAAAACATTTCCTGGTTCCCATCGTGTGATGGACCAGAGTGAAGAGAGTCGTCGGCGTCACTCCATCCGTCAATTGACATTGAATTCAAGTGTGTGTGTGTGTGTGTGTGTGTGTGAAAGAAGAATAGTGCAAGGGTCTGGAGAAAAAAACAGGAAGAAGAATGCAGAGACAAATGGATCTAGAGAACAAAGAAAATACAGAAGAAGATAAATGGAGAGGGGTTAGATGGATCTGGGAGGGCTAGGGTTTTATGCTTGTCTTTTATTGGATGAACGGGGTGGTTGAACGGTAGGGAGAGTAAATTTCAGCATTTAATTTGAATCTTGCGTTCAACTGCATCCAAAAGTTTTAGTTTTTCATTATGGTTAATTTGCTTTAATTAATGGATATAATTACATAAATTGGTCAACTATTCAGCAAGGATGTTGTGTAAAATCTTAAACTTTTCAGGGTTAGAATCGGTATTTCATGTGGATTTTTTATACCAAATAAGGTAAGAAATGAATTAGGAAGTTTAAAGTGGGACGTCCCAAAAAGGAAAGTAGGAAGTTTAAATGGGGACGGAGGGAGTACATATTATCTTTTTTAAACCATCACTATTTGAGGGGGTTTTTATTTATTTTTTTAAAACAAACATTTGGTTGCGAGGAAAAGATCACCGGCGATTACAATAAATGAAATAGACACTAGTAAAGACTGCCTCATTAAAGGCGGTTTTATCAGACCAGAGAAGTCACTTGACTTTGTTCATCACCCACATAAGTCGGTTTCTATAACCAACTTTAAAATGCCTCAAAGAAGGCGGTTTTCTTCTGTCTTTAACGTTCATGGAGCAACTGACTTCTACCTTTTCCGAGTTCGGAAATGGAGTTCCGAGCTCATAACATATCGCATATCGTCTGCCGTTGTATTGCCAGTTCTAGGTTCGGAATGGGGGTCACGTTCCGGACAGGTATCTTGTTTCTGGGCTTTGTAATGAGTTCCTGAATCGGGTGTTGAGCCTGCTACTGGATTTCGAAGCGTGAAATGCATTTATTGAATAATTAGTTTCTTATTTGGGTCCTGATTCGGGACTTCTGTTTTGATTTTGGAACTAAAATTCGAGCGTTTGTGATTTTTCTAATCAGAGGCTGGGACAAAGTTCCGGACTCGGAAGTAAGTCGGACAAGTTGGTAAAAAATGCTGATTTTGATATATATAACCCGGCCTGACAAAAGTCTCATATAACAGCTCCAATATTTACAACAACCTATAGACTGCGATTATGAAGCATCAATCCCTAGTGTGCAACACATATCTCCCAACATGTTCCACAAAATACATGAAATGATGATCCTAATTAGCAAAAATCTATAGACTATGCTAACAAAGTAACAATTTATAGCTAGGAATATAAATCTAGCAAATTCTATTCCACACATTTCATGTAATAACTGCAGACACTTTGTCCCACACAAATCTATACCACACTTTGCCCCTCACAAATCTATACCACGGTTGGATTTCCTAAAGATAACGATCGGGAGTTCACCGAATACCTAGACAAGCAATTTTGTGCGATGTTGATATTATCTTGCGCATGCGGCTTGTGGTTGGCCTTAAAGAACTATGAGTATTAGAATACGTCAATTTTAACACAAAATGACAAATAAATGTGAAAGGGACAACGATACCAACTCAAAACATACGTTGTCGATCTTAAGGAAATCCACTCGTACTTGTTGAACGCACTCGGCAGCGTATAACATTACGTAATAGCCGCACTCCCAAGTTTTTGCTTGTTTCTCATACTGATTAAAGATAATTATATGTAGTTTAATATGAATGGTGAGTAAAAGTAAAGGTAATTTTTTGGGAGAAAACCAAACCTTAATCTCGATAATCTCAACACCTTTATCTCTTGAATCTTTGATGGACGTATCAAATTTTTTGAAAAGCGACTCTGATGGTTGGAACTATAGTTGATCCATCCAAAAAACCCGCTTCTTCTCCGTGACAATAAAAATTAATCTCCAATAGTCCCTGAAAAGATATACATTATTAAATAACAAAGAAAAAAGTTATTTAATTTAAATTATTTGTATCTCTCACCCCTCAATGTATGGTGCAAAAAATATGTTTTTATCTTTCCGTCCAATAGTCTTGCGAATGTAGTCGATCCTTTCTTGGATTGTAAAACCAATTTCTTGAGTCATGACGGGGCACAAATATCCTACCCAGCTCTTGCCTGAATGATTCGCAATGTAGTACATGTACCTTAAAAGCAAAAACTCAAACATTAATTGTATACAATAGTTATGTGTGTTAAATTAAAATTTTGATGGGTTTAAGTCATCACTCACAATAGCTAGAGGGATATTATCCTTTGGTTGACTTGCTCGCACTTCCATAGGTCCTCAAAGTTCATCCAAGCAGCAATGATTTCTCACTTTCGATCCAATATGCACTCAGCTCCGGAGAATAAGTACGTTGAATTACGAGGGTGTCAAGCAATCAAATCGTACAAAACCCGAACAAATTGAGCTGCATCCTTAATCACATGTGCCCTAGTGACGGAAGCTCTAATTTTTTTCGACGTTTGAACCACCAGTTTGGATCTTTTCAGAGGGGGCGGGTCCTTCAAATGACTATCCTTAGAGGATCCGCATATATTAGGCGAGGAGGCCATAGGAGAAAAATTCCCCGGGTGGGTCCCACGTGTTTTCTCGCTCTAATCAAAGTCCATCACATGACGATGATTTCTCATTTTTTATCGAATATGCACTCAGTTCCGGAGAATAAGTACGTTGAGTTACGAGGGTGTCAAGCAATCAAATCGTACAAGACCCAAACAAATTGAGGTGTATCCTTAATCACATGCGCCCTAGTGATGGGAGCTCTAATATTTTTCGACGTTTGAACCACTGATTTGGGTCTCTTCAGAGGGGACAAGTCCTTCAAATGACTATCCTTAGAGGATCTGCATATATTAGATGAGGAGGCCATAAGAGAAAAATTCCTCGGGCGAGTCCCACGTGTTTGTACTCATCGTCAAGCATTGGCAATAGGGCGGTGGGGACCAACGAATTTTCTAATGATACTTGAGAAATACCTTCCGCAATTGGTACCGAGTGATGACATCGCATTGATGCATGCAAAATTCCATCGACAACATAGAGATGCCTACCTTCCACGCCTTGATCAATGTATAGCTCGCAAAGAATTGATTTCTATACGTTATTAAAAAGACAACTTAAAATGAATTTGTTGACAATATGGTAAGAATAGAGAGATTGAAAAAAATAAATATATATATATATATATGTACCTTTTTGGGTGTCGATCTGATCGATTTGTCAAGGTTTTTAAATTCATTTGTTGTGTTAGGAGTTTAGGAACGTGGTTAACCTCTACCTCCCCCAGTGAGTAGTGCGACCCTCTAGATGGGGGTGTCCTTTTTGGGGTTAGTTCGACTAAATTCTCGGGTATCGGAAGGCCCGTGTGTTGGATTATTCTCTTAATCAAAAGATCTTGTTGCTCTATACGCTTGTCTCGAACTAGAGCCTCTTTTTGCAATGCATACACTCTCACTACTACAGAAATGACTTTTAACTTCGGTTCTCAGGCACTTTTAACTTCGGTTCTCAGGAACTTTTAACTTCGGTTCTCAGCCAAAAAATAACCGAAGTAAAAGGAGGCGTAGTATAAAGTTGTCTTTTTTACTTCGGTTGAAAATAACCGAAGTTATAACTATTACTCCTTTTTACTTTGGCGTAAAATAACCAAAGTTAAAAGTTCACCCGAAACAAACGACGATACTGCAAAAGATATCGGTTCACCCGAAACCGCATCGGAAACCCTACCGATGTCGAGTGGCTCATTTTACCATTTTAAAAAAAAACTACCGAAAGCAAAACCATTACGGTTATGCTTTTTATAGTTCATCCATACCCAAACTACAACCAAAATATTAATATTTCCATATTATAAAGAAACACCAATCCGAATCCAAACTACAATCAAAATTTTAATAATTCCAAACTGCAATCAAATACCAATTCATAGCCAATATAATCATGAGAAACCAAATATGTGCAAGTACAAAATTGAGAAGAACCTACTCTATAATCACAACCTTCAATACGGGCCAAGGGTATACAATGCCATAATATAGCATAATATGAATCACTTTTTTCTCCATTACTAATTTGAAGATTACAAAATGCAGTTTCATTAAGCAAGAAGGTAGCAAAGTACTAACCACTACTTTGACCTTTGCAGCATTACTAGGCTTCTCCTCATCAACACTGAACCTTTTCATGACATTATCCTCAGTAAAGTTACAAAGCTTGATGCTCTGTTTATTGTTTCAAGCATATGCCTCAAAGTCGTCACTACCTTCTCCTGGGTAAATTGTTATCATATGCCTCAAAGTCCTACACACTTCTTCCCCGAGAAAAATTATGCATAAGACCCAATTGTACAGGCCAGGAACGAGATGCTAACACAATTACCAAATAACAAAGTTGGATTAAGTTTTCTTTCAGCATAAATAACTTTCAATATGATATTGATACAAAAGGTAAGTTATAGATTATATGAAAAATGAAATTATATAAAAATGGGGCAAGAATTAAAGTAACACTGTAACTTCAAACAAGAAAAATGTAACGTACATCTTAAGTACTCTATGTTGTTTCCTAAGAAAAGCTATTGCATAAAATTAATTCCGTGAAAGAAATCAAATTTCATGCAGATGTTGAAAACCAACTATCCCGTGAAACCTCAACCATAACAAATCAAGACTGCAGCTGTATAATATTTGTCTAAACTTGTGTATTAGTTCAATGACTCCAATGTACTAGTGGCAGTTAAACTTTCAATGTACTAGCGGAAAATCACCCCCATTCCTTTCTTAGTGAGTAAGCTTTTAATTTGAAGATAGTTGTGCTTACACAGCTGGTCACCACACACACTGAATGTCAAAACACCAAACATTATAGCAGGACACATGTCCAATCTAGAGCAAAACTCAGTTGCTTTTTCACTTAACATCCTCAAGTGATAACTTAAGCATTGGAAGTAGAACTGCTACTATCTTTTTCACCCCAGCTATTCTTTTGTGCAATCAAATTTTTACCGTTAAAGAACCATATTGAACAATTTGAAAACTAACATAAAAAACCATAGGATGAACATAAGGGAAATGCAACTCAGTAAGAAGCTCAGTGTCAAAATGATGCAGGTCCAGAAGCTCAGTAGATTGTTTTCTTTGAGATAAGTAGATTCATCTCAAAGTCCTACTGCTCAAGTATCTACATGCCACAACTGACTACAAAGTGACTAAAAAAAGAAAATAAAAAGATACACGAGTTCAACCCAGCAAAGGTTTCCCTACTGCGACAATAATGATAAACTTACCGTGCTTTGGAAGCTCGGCCATTCAATGTACTTGAGCTGACTTTGTTGCTCAATCAAAACTGGAATCAAAGACTTCAAAAACCTGAAGCAACAGTTCACTTTTCAATCTTCCATTCATTCTCCAAAACGACATTTTACTGATCCGGGAGGATAAACTGTAAAACCTGAAAAGAGAGAGCGAAAATCACCATTTCGGCTTTCACTCAACAGCTACCACTCTAATTAAATCTGCTCCAACTGCGACAATCGATGACAAATGGTCTTAGCTTAGGCTGAATTAGGCCAACAGTTGGGCATATCAAACCCAGATTAAACGATGGAATCAGCCGAACATATCAATGAAATGATCAAAACGGAAACACAAATGGACAAACCTGGAAAGATCCCACTTAATCTGCAACTCAGAACCATCGTATGCAAAATTCAATGCAAGAACTGTTTTTTTTTAAAACAAAATACAAGAACGTTCTCTACACATCAAGCATAAAAGAAGAAACATTAAGGTAAGAAGATAAGCATTGCTTCTAAGAAGATATTCACACGATTCAGACAGGAAAAAGAAGAAATGCTATGAAACTATGAATACCTACAACATAAATATGCTTCCTAAGAATCTTCGTCAAACTCTAATATTTCCGCATAAGCGTTACTAGTCTAAATCAACGCAAATTTTAACTCGGAAAGAAGGAAACATCTTACCCTTTTAATGAGACAAAGAGTCGAACACTTAGCGGGCTGCTTGTTAAAGTGGCGAAATTTTAGTCGCAATTCTCTTGAACCGCGCGCAAGCCGCAGCGGTGCGGCAACGCTGGTAACTTTGCACGGTCGGAGACGAAGAAGAGGTGGCGCGGCGCAGTGGAGGAGGGATGGACGCGGACGGGTCGAGAAAAGCAGAGATGGACGCTGGCCTTCGGGTTGGACGCTGGACGGTGTTTCCGTAACTTATGGAAATACCAATGTTTAATCTGTAAATTTGAATAAGTTAAAATAAAATTTTTGGTTTGTATTAATCGGATCATAAACTTATCGCTCCTACACGTTGCATAATAAATTTTTAATATCACAACTAAAATCTTTTACATTTCTATAATTTCAGTTCAACCACATCTTTCCATATGCTTATGAAAATATGGTTTTTCCCAACATTTTGCCTTAAAACTATGACATTTTACTTACCAAAACGCAGTCATTCTAATTTCTGAAGACTTAAAAAATTATTATTAAAATTCAAAACTCTCAAAATACAAGAAAGAGAAAAGCGTCATCTTCCCCAACTCAAAAAGTGTTGTCTCTTAACTCGAATTTGATCCACACAATAAGTAAGTGGACTATATATTAAATAAGAAAATATTTTTTCACATTAGTAAATTTGTAGCTTTCATATAGTTTTTTCAATTTCGATTCCAATAAAAGGAAGGCAAGTGGACGACCAAAAAGAATCGCATTTTAACTTCGGTATCAAAAAAATCGCACTGAAAAATCAACTTTTTTTTCTCACTTTTGTCAGTTAAGAACTGAAGTAAAAAGTAACATTTTTTACTCTGTTTGTTATAGAACCGAAGTTAAAAGTGAAGTTAAGAGTGACTTTTAACATCGGTTATTGAAGAATCAAAGTTAAAGGAAACTTTTAAGTACGGTTATTGACGAACCGAAGCTAAAGGTAACCTTTAACTTCGGTTATTCAAAAATCCAAAGTCAAAGAAAATTTAACTTTGGTTTTTAACTTTTAACTTTGGCTTTAAACTTTTAACTTCGGTTTTTTCAATAACCCAAGTTAAAAGTCAATTTTGTAGTAGTGTCTCGACGGGTTAGCCCTATGGTAAGACCTACCAATTCCAAACGCACCTTTTTGTGATAAGGAGGCATGAACCCCTCTAGCACGTCCCGGGTAATCTAATTTACCAATTCCTTACGTGAGGATGTCGATCTTACCTGTCGGAATGAATTGGCCATCCAATTGATCTTGTTTCGACATGTCCTACAAAAATATTGTCATTAAAATAAATGGATGTTAAAAAATAATAAACTGTAATTGAATAAATACCTAAGAAATGCGGACCTACCGCCTTTTCTGCAATTTTGATTACTGGTTCTTTATCGAACACAACATTTTTATTTTTTCGACTCTTTAGGAATAGATCACACCTATCAATGTCATCAACATAGATTGGTGTGACCGCCGACCTTGCCTCATCTTCGTTCGTTCCCCCTTCAATTGCAAGTTTGACATCCTTTTGAAAACATTCATTCACTAATTGGAGTACTGCCAAAGCATAGCCCCCCACGACTCTTACAATGGGGAGTTATATTCAATTTGGAAATTCGTTGCTTATCATTCCTTGTACCCTATGTTAGGATGTAATGACCTAGTCATTATTAAAGACACAGTTATCTATATACACACAAAATGGACAAGAAATGTGGACTAACATTCCGTTCATTCTCAAATGTCCTTCTTTTGTGTATCTCCCAAGTGTCAATCATTCATGTTTTTATGTTTCCCTTGTTCTTATAGTCTCCTTGAATCCATTTGTCAAGGATTATATAGGCGTACACACCAGTGCCATTCGGAGAGATGAAAGGTTTTTCCTCCTCGAGGTACTTGTCCAGATTCAGCGTGGTTAAGAAGAAGTGCATCTTTTGACTCCACGCCTTTAATCTTGTTCCATCAAACTCGTCGGGCAAAATTCTTGCATGTTGATCATTTGACAATGTTGGCATGACATGCCTGATTTGATGAACATCTTTCTCCAACATAGGTATAACAACCTTGGGCTGAACTACAGGGGGCAGACCCACTGGAAAATCCATTGGTGATAGACCACTCCCAAACTAAATTTGGGGCGTCAACTCACCCAAGCTTCCAGTATTGACATTTTCATTTGCCAATTTCCACAAATCTATTTTTCAAACAATTAAGAAAATTATAAATGGCTTTAGAACAGATTTAAAATATTTTATAGAATTTCCTCAAAATTCCCAGAATAGGCTTATGGAGGGACACAATGTCTCCTTCAAATCTCTAGCCTCCTTAGACAAAATTTTTGTTGGTTATTCACTAAAATTTTCTTTTAAATCTTATTCAAATTATTTACCTCAATTTCTCAATTTAAAATTTCAATTTTAATTGTTACAATATCAATTTCTAATTTTCATGATTTGAAATTTCAGTAATCTAGCAATATTAATCGTAATTATTGCCCTTAATTCAAAAAGTGTTAAAAAATTCATAATTAATTTAAACTTTAACTTTCAAATTTCAATTTTAAGATTTGAAATTAATTAGAACGTTATAAATTAATCTGAATTATCATTAACTTAATTAGAATTGTAATTAATCGGTTTATTTTGAAAAAAATGACCAAATTCATCGTCATTAAGTGAAAGAACGTTACAAAATTCAGAACTAATTAGAATCAAAATTATTTCAGAATTAAACAAAGTTATAAGTAGATACATTAAATTTAGAGAAAAGTGCTAAAGTAACCCTATCTTTTGGCAGAAAGTGCCAATATAACCCTATAATCTCAGAAAGTCCCAATCCAACCTTTGAATTTTCTGACTTTTTAGTCAACGTTTTGATGGTTGATTTTTTTGGAAAAGACAATTTTCCCTTGTAAAAAAAATGATAAAAGATGTATATGCCCTCATTTCTTTCTTTCTCCTTATTCCCCATTTCTTCCTCGTTTTCTCCGCTACCTCCATTTCTTCCATTCCCCCCACTTACTTCATTTCCATTTAGGCTTTGTTTAACCTACGAACTGCCATCGTGGATAGCTCCTCCTCTACCTCCGCCAAAGCAGCTGTCGCCGATGCATCTCTTACCGGAGGCCGTAATAGAATATTAGACAAATTAGAATCAGGTTAAGAAAGAA
>JAULKK010001383.1:0-10579 GCA_032355705.1 Rubia peregrina
GTTGAATCTTGAGCGGTTGTGCTATTTGAATCTTCGTTAATGAATGTGATGGTGCTCATGTTCTGAATTGATAGATATTGGTGTTGAGATTGTTGATGATTTCACTGCTGTTTGATGAGCTTGAGATTCAGAGAATTTCGGAAGTGGATTTGATTTTACAAAGAAAAGATTAGAGAGAGAACAAGAAAACAGAATTTTGGTGAGGTTTCAGGCAATTTGAACACCAGTCCCTCCGTTTTCTTGCCCTTTTCAAATATTGCGCCGAATTTTTTATTATTATGCCCAGACCCCAATTGTTATAGAAATGTGGTTTGCCTTGATCCCTGCCTAAAGTTTACGCTGTCTCACAGCACACAGAACAGGAGACCACCTCTTGTGTTAAAAGGTAAAATTATAATTTGATTAAATTACAAATGTCCAGTAATTTCAAATTTGAATAGATTACGTTTCTTGATTAACAGTGAAATGACCATTGACTCCTATTTTTCTGCTCTGGCGTTGTTTCAACGTAACAGAATCTTCCATGTTTTGGACAGTGGCAAGTCTCATAGTTGCCAACCCTACACCATGAGCGGACAAAAAACATACTCTTCAGAAACTATCATCTGCAGAGCTTCAGCATCAGGAAAGAGGTTTTAAGATCTTCAAGAATATGAAGGACAACAGAAGAGCCCAAACGGATCAAAGTTTGTGAATACTCTGCACGTACTTTATCCAGTTGATTGTTCACTGAACTCTCTTTCATCAACTTCAGAAGCAGGTTCTTCTGCTGAATCGCTAATCTCAGAGGACGGCTCCCCTTGGCCTGGCCCTGAAGAAACTTTGACCATAGCTGGCCTCAGAAGTCGGTCTTCAAGGATAAATCCACGGCGGAATTCTTGAATCACAGTTCCCTCTTCAAACTCTTGGGAATCCTCGCGAGCAATAGCTTCATGTATCTGAATCACATGAAAAGCCTTCTAATAAATGACAAAGCAAATATATTCCTTCAAATATCTGACACTTTGAAAATCACAGGTCTCCAAGAGAGCACATTTACCCTTTCAGAGCTATTCAATGCCTAGAAGCTCAAACAGCTAATAAGCTCAACTATGAAAACTAGTTGCCCCTTAACGCAACAAGTGCACAAAACAAGAATTGCAGATTCTTAGTATATTATTACGACTCAAGTTGGTTACAAGTTTACAATGAATATGCAGACTCCTAGCAGTGAGACAAGTAGTGTTTTGATGATAATAAAGATAATTTCTTTTTGTTTCCATTGTCAACACGCAACTTCATGAAGCATCTTCATGAAGCATGAGAATAGCTATCAACCCTTTCTCTTGTAGGTTATGCAGAAAGCATAATATTCACAAATAAATTGAAGAACAAATATTATTCCATATCATGCCACGGCCACCCAAGTAATGTACACAAATTTCGCTTCTCCACGATGCTTTCACAGCAAAAACGAACATATTGAAGAGCCAACAAAGCTAACCTTTTCTTACTGCAAATCATAGCTGAGACAAGGTAAGAAACACAAAATGAAAAGGAAACCAGAATGTGCATCATGAGATGCCAAATCAACGACTATATGTTTCATTGAAGAATGAAAAACAACATCAAATGATGTCTTGTGGCGAATAACATGAGGTAAAGAGGATGATGAAAAGAAACGAGGTTAAACCATATTGAGTAAAAGAGAGATGATAATGCCATGCAACCCAATATAAAGAGGGGGGAAAGGATATGACAAAAAGAAGCTAAATTAAGTTGAAGAATAGAAACCCTAAGGCTGGCAAAACATAAAGGCTCCTCTGAATATATGGAAACTTTAACACAATAGGATAACAGCCATGAGTTCTTGTCCTACTAAATATAATCTTGCCCAAAATGCACTTATTCAATAAGTTAATCCTACCTTCATTTTAGAGACATGATAGAAACTGAAAATACCTAGAGCTTTCTTAACTAAAAACATTTGCCATCTCTTTTCTTTCTAGCATCAGAAGAAAGGACGATATATTTGGTAGCACAGAGAGAGAGAGAGAGAGAGAGCTTACTATTTTTAAAATTCTTAAACTGATATTTGCACCAGCATTAATGTGCAGTAGAAAATAAAGAGAAGAATATTGGGGCTGGAACTATTAACTAAGGAAACCTGGCGGATATTATTAGGTTAACCACATGAAAAGATCCAACAAAGGGAAGTAAAACTTTTCATTATCTGCTAGGACCTGGTATACTGTTTCAAGCTTTGTGAGTAATAGCACGCATATGAATTAGAATCAGATTATAGGAAAGATAGCTACGCAACATCAATGCAATTATGCAATATATGAAAATTTTCAATACATTCATCAGCATATTAGGCAACATGTTTAGAGACAAACTGCATAGCTCTTTTATACTGAGGCTCTGTTATATACTAACAAAAAGAAAATGACTGATGAAAAATAGGTCTATTGCACAATTGTCGCTATGGATTCGTGTTTCTATTTCGTTCAGGATAGATTACGATATTACATTATACTTTTGGTCTAGCTGATCACCACTGACTCAGTGTCACATACACTGAAAATTAGAATTATACCAAAAAAATATATACTTGTACGATTTTATTTTTCACAGTGAGGCGGTTCATGTTCCTTCTACCTTAAGATACTATGGACTGCAGTTCCACAATTCCATGTTTTTTTCCACCTAAGCTAAATCTTTCCGAGCCAAAAAAAAAGTTCAAGATAAATTTATAATTAAGACCAAAAAATAGCTAAATCTTTGAATTGGCTTCTCAAAAAGCAACCTTCAGCACTTAAACTACACAGTAATGTCACACTAGTGTCAATGAAGCTATAGAAATTCCCAAACTCCCCACCCCTTTCCAATTAACAAACCTTTTTCATGGACTTTCACAAACTGATAGTTGGATTAAAGACTACTATTAGACAATGAAAAGTGATCAGGGAAGATAACTTGATGCAGCACCAATGGAGCGTAGGTTTAGAACAGATCTTAGGTTTAGAACTTGGCTTTAGGGTAGGAAAATTATAAGGTTATGGCTGTAGGTTATAGGAAAAATCTGCGGAAACTTAAGAAAACAAAGATACACTTAGGAATCACTCCTAAACCCTCGGTGTCACACCTCAAGGTCTTCTAGGCGTCGCACCTAAAAGTTAAGTTGGGTCACACAACTCATCATCACGATGTAAATCGCAAGAAAATTTATTAATCTCAATCTCCCCCTATTCCTCCATGAGGTTACATTATTTATAGCT
Source organism: Rubia peregrina (assembly GCA_032355705.1). Lineage (NCBI taxonomy): Eukaryota > Viridiplantae > Streptophyta > Magnoliopsida > Gentianales > Rubiaceae > Rubia > Rubia peregrina. The sequence goes on from JAULKK010001383.1 coordinate 3,261, forward strand.
AGAAAAGTAAATCCTAAATACAAAACAGAATTCCCTTCTAATTTTCCTAAACCGGAACCAAAACAAATTCCTAAAAACTAAAAGGAAACAATGTCAAACTATTCTTAAAATAACTAACACAATTTGAAAATAAAAACATTCCCATGAAATACTATTCCTAGTTACTGTTCACGTGAATAGTATTCTGGAACACAAACTACTTAATTTCTATTCTCATTCCTCATCATCCTCACCGGCTTGAAAAACTCGACTCCGGTGAGTTAAAATCATTGATCTCCTCATAAAGACCAAGGATTATAGGCTGCAATACTGGATCAATGAACCGCGTACAATCTTCACTTGGATGTCCCTTCCAATGAACTAAATACTTCCAGCGAACAACATATTTCGGGTCATGCACTAGTTTAGGAGGTTTTATTTGTAGTGGAGCTTCAATCATCATTTTCTAAATTCCTTCAAAACCTTATTGTACCCTTCCTCTTTTGAAATTCACCTTTCTTCAGGCGATTTGTTGTAACATCCATAATAACATTAAACCCCTTAATAAGCGCTTTCAGTCCATTAAAACTAGGAACTACTTGTATTGAATTAGAAGCTAACCATTCAACTATGGAATTCATCTTGTCCACCACATTATCATCTCTCTTAACGTCCTTCTCGCAAGGTTTATTGTCAAGAGTTGTATTGACATCCTTTTGCTCCCCAACTTCTTCAACCATCTTGCTATTGTCCTTAATTTTGGCTGTCCTTGGCCCAGAGTATTTTTTCATAGTTTCAACACTCATAGGCTTCAAAACAATTTTCTTATTGTTGAAGTCAAAGGAATAAGTGTTAGCCCTACAGTCGTGCAGCACATCTCGATCATATAACCACGGGCGTCCTAAAATTATGTGAGCAACCGTCATAGGAATAACATCACACCAAACAGAATTAGTTTGGGTATGTCTAATTAATAACCTTAGATACTATCTCAGCTTTTATGATTAGATTGCACTATATGTAATCTTTTAGAGCTTATTGTCTTTGATTTTGTTGATCACTTGATGCATGTTTTCTTCTCTTCTAATGTGATTATTTTTCAGGTTCTCGAAAACATCAATTTTACTGTGGAAAATGGCAGGTGGTTCATCTTATTTTTGATTGAGCAAGGTGAGAAGCTGACTTGAGCTTACTCTTTGAGTAATTGTCTTTTACGTGCTATTTATGTGATCAACAACTATTTTTCTATCATTAGTGTAACACTAAATTAGGCTGGTTGGTGAGGTGGCATATACACAGAATCCAAGCTGGATTTCTTTAGGTACATTTATGGGTTATGTAATTTCTGGTGTAAGTATTTTTTAATCTTTAGCTTAGTGCTTCATAGTTTCTGGTAAATGAAGAACAACATTATTTTTAAGAGTGTCTGGTGGCCTGTAAAATAGTGCTCTACTGCATTTATAGGCAGAGTTCTCTGTATAACTTCCAAAGTAGTGTAATTTCAAGTACTTATTATAAATAGTAGCCTGTAAAATAGTATGAATCAGGTGATTTTAATCAATGATAGTTTTTGACACTAATTAGCTTCACAAATGCAAATTCATTCAACGGTAAAGCATGATCAATTTGGCTTGCCCAACAAATTAGGATAAGGCTTAGTTGTTGAGCTTCTTTTAGGCACTACATATGGAATTTACTTACCTTTTGATTTTACAGCTATTCTCCTATATAGTTACTCTGCGTCTTGTATGATATAAAATAATGTTCTGGTTTTGGGGTTTAGGATTCCATGGATAATGAGAAATGGTTTTAGCAGTAAACTATTATAATATCTTTGTCGTGATAGGATTCGTTACTTACACGCCGGGATTTGTGGCTGCAGGTTTCGGGATAGGCACATGATTGATTGCGAGAATTGGAATTTGGGTAGTTACAGGTTTCAACATTACTCCAAATGGATTAGTGAGTGGCACTGTAATAGGGGAATGTACTATGGCTGGAGTTGTCACTGGGTTGGTCACAAGAGCTGCTAGATAAGCAACCATTGGATTCATCCTGTATGAACAGGAAAATGAGAATATAACAGACAGGAGGAATATAGAGAGATACTAACGAGACAGCCTTGATGCCATGGGAAAATTTCTTGAATGCAACATTTGTGTTGTTGTGCTTATGGATTCCCTACTCTCTCTTTATTTATTTTTTCTTCTTTTTAATCTTTTAGGTTAGTTAGGAAGAGTTCAAGAGCAAAGTACTTGAATTTTGTCTTGAAATTTTATATTGTAGTCAAAGATCTTTAACATTATAAATGTCATGAATTAGTTCTTTTTCTTCAAATTTTAGAAAAAAATTGTGGATCAATCATTTTCACAATATTATAATTAAATATAGAAATTCACAAAATATAATGTAATTGAATGTAGTTGCAATTTAGTGTAAAATATGTATTTACAACAGGTGGCTAAAAGTGGTTGTAATTGAATATAGTTGCAATGAAATGAATGTGACATCCAAAGATTATCTTACAACAGAAAAATGTTGTTATAATAGAAGATGTTTTACAGCCAAAATCAAACTTGTTGTAAATAGGTCTTTTACAACAGGTGGCTAAAAGTGGTTGTAATGTCAACTACAACTAAGTCAATTACAACCAAGCCTATTACAACCACATACATATTTGTTGTAAATAGTCTATTACAACCATTTTGAGACCTTTTACAACGAAAATCATTCTCGCTATAGGGGGGTAATTCTAGTTGTGATTCTCAAATCCGAAGATTAGGGAAATCGTCAAGATTCGTATACCACAACACAGTTTGGGAAGGTGGACTATTAGGCATGGGAGAAAGAATGGCTAGGGAAGTACACGGTCAAGTTGAGATATCACACTGTATGAGAGGACAGGTTAAGATTAGAACCATCAAATTCCACGTCCCATGCAACCAATCACGACCAAACACAAATGTGGAATGCCTCTAAAACAATAATTAATTAGAATACATCAAATTCTTTATTTGGATAATGATACAAGGAGCATGTCTAACATACTCGAAGTTTCGAAAAGGAGGGATGAACATCTCAATAAAATGTCAATGTGTTCGATTGTTGAGAAATCAGTGAAGCATAGTATTTTTTTAAAAAAAATACGACTTTGCATAAAAGGTTTAGCGACACAATAGATTGGGGCTCGAATTCAACAAGGGAAAGCTTGTATCTTAACGATAATGCCAACATTAGTGGTAAAAAATAGCACTGGAGAAGGAAGGCAAAGAACTTGCATGCATAATCACATGAGTGATTTGGTGTGTTAGAAACAAGGAAAACACGAACATCAATTGAACAAGCGGCGGTTATGATCCATGTCCAATCCGATGCAAAAATATAGGTGGTCTCACAACAGGAAAACACGACGGAAGAATCGATAAAGGAAACCATGTCGACAAGAAATATCCAACTACTTTGCATGAATAAAAATAAGTGTGTGGACCACATATACTAGGGTTTAATGAGAATCACGACTAACACTGCATTTTGTGGAAAATCAAAGAATGAGTTTCGTGTCGTGGTGTGCAAACAGAATAAGGTCGGAGGAAGGATAGATGATAATAATATTTATTCCAACATTTCCGATTGTCCAAACCGAACTAGTGACAATCCCAAATTCCATTAATCGCACAAGTATCAAAGGAACTATACGGTTACTGGTCAAAGTAGATAGAATAGTAGTAGTAGCCTAGGCACACAAACTTGCATAATCTATCGTGATTTGTAACTCAAATTCAACCTATTAATGAGAATGATAACATTGTTTGATCCAAAAAGAAACCTATTACTTTTGAGAAAGTTTCATGTTAGACCAACTACCAGTTATACTAATTATAAAAAACCATGTTTCAATAACTTTTAGAGTCATTACAATACAATTCAAAAGTTTTTTTTAAAAGTCATAGGAATCTCGTTGTAATAAAAAAAATCATCTCATTACTTACAACAATTATAAAAACGACCATATTTAATGGTTCATCGCTCTAAAACAAGAAGTCTTTGTGGTTATTTTTCAACAGAAAAAAATCCCCTTTGCCTAACTGGGCACTATTCGTAGGTTGAAAGCCCATTGTGCAAAGGTATAAACAGGCCCAACCCAAACCCATAATACAAAGAAGCTACTGTATCACATGGCGGCGAAGAAGATGAGCACCGGCAGCAGTAGCAGCGGCGAAGAAGACGGCAGCGCTGAGTGGAAGGCCGCCATTGATTCCGTTTCTTCTGTCCCGCTTACCAACTCCTCCTCTGTTGCCGTAAAAACTTCGTCTCAAAACCAGAACCAGCTCAAACACTACCAAATCAAGGTTTTTGGGTCTTCCTCAAGATTATTATACTTCTATGCTACAAGCACTGTCATTCATTGATTCTAGATACTTATATTTTAATCACATGTGTGTTGTGAATATTTTGCTTGTTTATTAGCGATTTGTTTCTTATTTTCTGGGAAATTAGCTCCAAATCTATCTAGGTTTGTACTGTAGCATTGCATTGTGCCATTTACTAGGTTCTTAGGACAGTTGAAAGAAGGGTATTTGTTACAGCATTGATCTATTTGAAGCTGCGGATTAATGAAAAATCAGGAAAATGCTAGTTGCATTGAGTCATTGACCACCTTAATGTGTGCCTTTGAGTTCAGAGGCAATGCATAACTTGTAGAAATGTAACAGGCACAAAAAGTTTTGGAAGAAATCCTTGACAAGAGCATTGAAGTGGTCAGTTGCCCTGATCCTCCGCCGTTTGAAGAATCTACAGAGACTGGAAGTGGAATTCAGTTATTCAAGCATGCTCCTCGCAGGATAGTGTTTGATCGTAGCAGTAAGAGAATCTAATCTCCCTTTCTTAGTGTAGTATCATTTTCTGACTTATGTTAGTGAGGAAACAACCGTTGCCGTAGTTGTTGATACTGTGATTTGTGTCTGTCTGCTCATTTCTGGGTCGAATGTCTACAGCCTCCTTAGCTGCTTTATCAGTCTTTTATGTTCAAATTTGTAATTGAGAATTCTGTGATGTTTGTAGTTCTGTTTATCAATTCTTCATTTCCTTGCGTTAATGCAGATGAAGTTCAAGGACCAAGGAAACAACCAAGATTAATTCCGGGTGAAGGAGTAGATGAAAACTCAAAGAAGGTGTGTTTTGATTGTTTCTTCCACTGGCTTTCCTGTTTTACTTCCTTGCAACATGTTGGTATCTTCTGATTATCGGTTGCAGTTCAAGAAACAACTCGAGTCTGTGGCTGTGGCCGGGACAGATATACTAGCCGCTGCCAGAGATAAGCGCCGGAAAACGCTGGCAAAACTGGAAAGAAGAGAAGCAGCCGCTAAGGCGGCAGCTAAAAGAGAAGAAGAAAGAGTGGCTGAGCTGAAGAAGATCAGAGGCGAGAGATGGCTGCCTTGCATGGCTAAAGACAGACCATCTAATTCACAGCGGTGTTGAGGATTCTGACGCCATAATAATTTAGTAACCACTCTGTTGAAGATTGTATCAAGTTCAATTCTTATACTGTTTATGATCAAAACTGAATGTGACAATGCCAAATGTTAGGTTGCATGTTATAAAATATGTGAGATCCAACAAAACTTTACAATAGCAAGGAGCTAGAGTGTAATCTATCTTTTGTTTTTCAAAATCTCCTTGAAATTTATTGGAGTACTATGACCTTCTCTCATATCATCTAAGTTGACCCATAATTTGGCTAGTTCAAGTGTAAAAATTAAAAGGGTGAAATACCAAAATGACTCTATATAATTTTGAAGGTGTTAATATAACTTTCAAATTTTTGAAACTGTCAAAATAACCTTAAGTTTTCATCAAATGTGTTGAAATAACCCTACCGGCGTTGAAGGTAAAAATTTGGCATTGGCCATCTTGAAAATGACCATAATGCCCCTGCTTAGTTTTCTTCTTAAAAATCGGACAATTTTACCCTAGAAAAATATAAGGTTAGATCTGTACTTTCTATAAAAACATAAGGTTATATTAGAATATATTTTTTGAAAACATAAGGTTTTATCAGCACATTTTTAAAACATATGAGGTTAGATCAGTACATTCTGAAAAATAAAAGATTATATTAATACATAATGGGAAAACACAAGGTTCAATCAATACAATTTTCAGAAATATAAGATTAGATTTGTACTTACTACAATATTTCTTATACAACAAACAAGACATTCCGCATTTAACATTCCACATTTGCTACGCTACCTACAACTACATAACCAACCCAATCAATCCAAGCATTTACAATCATCCAACAAAAGAAACACAAGCCATATATTAGAGAGCTAATACCCAAAAGAACTAATTCATCCTACATCAAGCATTTGGAGTCAATTTCTATATTAATAACTAAAGACCAACGGTTCAACAATTTGAGCACTATCGACCGTTCAATCACCACATATAGAGGAATATCACATACTCGACGAGAACATTGATATCAACTCATTCTCCCCGTTTCATACGAACCCCGACAGCATTGAAACCACCGTGTTAAAAAAACACAACATTGCACTCGGTTGAGCTTAGAGGATGACCACAACACGAGTTCACAAACTCATCATACACACCATTATCACATACACCCACCAAGAACATCAACATCAACCCCCTTATCCCATGTTTCATACAAACCCAACAACATTGCTACCATGGGTTGAAAAACACAAAGATATCACACTTGCATGGGCATAGAAGATCGCCACAAAACAACTAAACAAACCCAACACTAAAGGGCATCAGCCAAACATCAATTCAGACAACAAACATCAAAATGAACAAAACCTCCATATTCTAAACATAATCTATGTATATTCATATTGAATGAACGAAAAGAGGAAAAAATGGTACAAATTTATAATCAGTATATCATCAATCAACCGTATTGAGGAAAGGGGGAAATTCATATCAACATACCATTTTATGGGTTTTACCGTTCACACACCTTGCGGTCAACATTTTTTCCACCTCTGCTTCGCGTCCACTTCGATTTTCTCGCAGGAGCACCTCCATTACGCCCGAGTCTCTGCAACGCTGACGTGGTGGAGAATAAAGGGAAAAGGGTGATTACAAACTCAGTTCACCTGTTCTTGATTCGAGTACAGAGTGTTGAAAAGTGCTGAGTAAAGTGTTTATTGAGTAAGGTGTTGAATTAAGCCCGAGTTTGTTTAGAAAGAACTAATCTAACCCTGAGTTTGTTTATAAAGTGTTGATCTAACCCACGAGGGTATGATTCATGGGAAGGGTATAATCGTCAATCTATATTTTTTGTATTTTTTAGGAGCAGAACCTCC
>JAULKK010001394.1:0-10579 GCA_032355705.1 Rubia peregrina
TTGATATTTAGAAACTACTTGTTACGACGAATTGAACAATATCATATACGATATATTATTGTTAATAAATCTATTCAAATATACGATCAAATTTTGATAGACAATAGTGTTAAAATTTAGAAGTGCAAATAGATCTGGTGCAGTTTTCTTCGTTTTCTCTTGCTTCCTTCATACTCTCTCTCCTACTTATATTTCTTATTCTTTTTTCTTATATACCCTTTCTTGTGCTTTTCTTCGGTTTCTAACACAACGTTTCCTTTTTCAAGTCCACTGATTTTTCACAAGTCTTAATTTTCCAGTTTTTCTACTATCTCAAATTTAGAATTTCTCACCATTTTTAATGTTTATACATGTTTTTTTATCACGTTCATGATCAAATCCACTAGTAAAAACTGATAACGTTTTCGGGTTAACATCGAATCGGTTTCTTTCAAATCGGGTAGTAGTCGGTTATGATCACTTATCTTTCAGATACGGGTCCTTTTTTGATTTGGATTCAGGTTCTTATCGGGTTCGGGTTCTTATCGGGTTCGGGTTTAGATTCGATTCGGGTGCGGATCCTTTTCGAGTTCGGGTCCCATCGGCTCTGACAATTTTAGTTTGGGTTTGGTTCGATTGGGTGATTTCGGTTTCGGGTTATTGAGCGAGTCCAACTTTTCGGGTGTCAGTTCAATTTCAGTTCGGTTATTTATTTATGGATTTTCGGGTTCGGTTATATTTTGACAGGCTACTTTTCTAAAAGCATGATTAAGGATTTCTAGAGCTTCATTATCAACTTGGTCGATTTTTTGTTGTTTTTCCTTTGTGAAAAGAAAAAATTATTAAAAAGTTTTTTTTTAGAATGCATCATATTTTAATCTTTCTTCTCTTCCATACAAGATAATTCCTATTTCTTTGTCACGAGAAAATCAACTTCAATGGCTACTGTAGAAAAAAGGAAGAAAAATGAGAATTCTTATATAGAGCAGACACTTCATAATCGGGGTTCTTGATGTTCTAATATCTTAATGCCAAAGAAAAAAAGTTTTCTGAATTTGTATTGAATTATGGATTTTCATAAGAGGAACAAAGATTGTTCTCAAACACATTTATTTCCAAGAAAGAGATTAGTCAGACCTCGCATGCACAATTTTAGCAAAGGAAATCCTTAAGATACATCTCATCTGTCATCAAATGGATCTAGACATGGAAGCTCAGGCAACTGAGAAGAGTGGGATTCTCAAAGGTGCATAGGAGAATGTTGGTATGCCTTAAATACGTATTAGCCGCTTCGACGGGTTGGTACGGGGATCTCCCTGAGACGCCCCCGACCTGACGGTATAGCATGTCCTCTGTTTGGGATGTTATTGGCATTCTGTCTCCTGTTGTGGTTTGGGCCTAAATGTTTCTGGGCCCAAAGCTGTTAGGGTTTAAGGTGGGGAGGGCTATATATAGTGCCTCGTCCTTTTATTGTAACTCTAAGAGATAGGATTGGTAGAGAGTAGGAAATCTATAATTCTGGCATTTTCTCTCTAGTGGAATACGATCTTGGACGGCCGTGGATGTAGCCAATTGGTGAACCACGTAAATTATTGGTGTTTTGTCTTTCACTTTATTTTCTTTGCTTGTTCTTTCTCGGGTATTCCACACAACAAATTTAAGCTTTTATGCTTGAAAATACCCTAGTCCTGAGATCTTCAATCTCACGCCTTGAGCGCTCTGCGAAGACATCTTACTCCATAGCCAATTGAGAGATTGCTTCAAGGATTTCTTCTCAATCTGACTAGTAGAGTGAGGCATTATTGTTGGAAGACCCTTCTCCCCTCGTATATGGTTGAGGTGGAGCTTGTACACCTCAGTTGTACCCTTGCACTTGGTTCTCCTTGCGCTGATAAAAGTTGGGGTTATCACGGTACCTCAGGTTGAAGGTATTTGTGTAAAGGTCTTGCCTTTCGCCTCCTTGGTTCCCACGGAACCCTTGTTGTGGCCTCCTACCTAACTGTGGCCTATTTATTCCATTGTTGAAATACATCGCCTTAACTTCCTCCAAATATTTCACCACTTACGGGCAAACATTTGTGTGATGATCAAGGATACACATGCCACACACTTTCACTTGTTGAATCCTCCATTTCATGAACTCTTTCATCATGAAAGCAAGAGTTTGGACATGCTCCTCTAACTTGGGAGAATGGGATGACTCGTCCATGGTTTTCACCCTTAATCTTGTACGAAACTACCTTGTACCATTTGACATCTCTTCAAAGAGTGTTATTGCCTCCCTTTAGCTCTTGTTAGCAATTGAACCATTGCAAGCGGTGTTCACCATACGCATGTCATCATCACACAACCCTTCCAAGAAATAGTAGAACAAGTCTCCCTCCTTGAATGGATGATATGGACAGCTTGCCAATAGCCTCTTGAACTGTTTCCAATACTCGTAGAGGTATTCATTAGCGAACTGGGAGATACTGGAGAGCTGTTTCTTCAACCCTGTAGACTTTGAAGCTAGGAAGTATTTCTCAAGGAATCTGCGCTTCATGTCCATACAGGAGGTGATGCAACCAGGTGGAAGGTAATACAACCAATCTTTAGCCGCATCCCAAAGTGATAAGGGATCCCATCGGCTTCATGTTTGTACAAACTAGATGAAACTCTGACAAGTGCTTGTTCAGATCTTCACCGACTATTCCATGGAAAGTGAGCAAACACTGGATCATGCCGCTCTAGAGCTCACAAGTAATACTTGGTAGCAAGGGTGTGAAGATTATGAAAAGAGGTTGGTTTCCCAAGTTGGGAGCCATTAACTCCCTCAAAGTGCGGTTATCTTGCGCCATTTCTTTTCTCTCTACAACTACCAAAATTGGTTCTTTAAGAACTTCCGGTCTAGATCTCCTCCTTCTTCGTCGCCTACCACCTATGTATTCCATCGGATAATGTAAAACTCCCAAGTTAGTAGTATGGGTGTGTACCATAAATTGGGAACAAAATAGTAGCCAACTAAAAATAACACTAGCAAAAGGGTTAGAAGTAATTGGATACTAGCAAGAAAACTCAACAATAAAAACAAACAAAAATAAAAACAACACTAACTACTCAACTAACTTGTTATCCAAGTTAACTACTAGACTGTTAAACTAAAATCCCTAAAAATGGTGCCAAAATTTAACCCGCCCCCTCTCGACATCGCTAAATGAATCAATGGGAGATCCGCCAACTAATTTTACCGAGAGGAGAGCTTTAGGGATCAAAGATAGAGATTTATATTGTTACTCCCGTTCCTACTACTATACTACTAAGATTGGTAGACAATGACAAGTATCGGGGTCGTCTAAAGAGATGTTAGGAATCTAATAATCAACTACGCACAACCGTGATCAGGTCGTCAATTCGAACACGTGTTAGAAATAATCAGTGCTGGTAAAATAAGAATTAGGATTTTTTTACTAAATCTACTAGCATGCAATTGATCACTAGCACTTGGGGAATATTTGTGTAACATGATTAATATCATTTTGATCATCGGTTTCATCACATACAAGAACTATGAACCTATTCTAGTGTTTGTGACACGTGGTGTGGTCGATGATTAACACTTCCTCATACCTGTCACGTAGGGTGCGCATGTAATCTTCCATCGACACCGTCTCCATAATTAGCAGAGTGCAATAGTCCTACCTGCCAGGCAGATCTTAGTCTCTTTCATGCGGTTACGTCTCGGACACTACGCCATGAATGCTTCTCCCTAGGCCTAAAAAGGCAAAGGGGTGAAGCACCTTATCGATGGCCTAGGGTTGCAAAGCTAACTCTAGTTTGCTACTTTGGCTATCTCTACTCACTACCCTTCGGACGAACTCATCGGCTTACTAGTGCATGGTTGATCATAATGTTAACAATGGCAACCTACATGCACACACCCACATGGATCTGGACCCATCGTTACCCTAAACGCATCTAGGTTTCCCTCCTCGGGAGGTATCAATAGTGCGACAACATGAAATTAGATTTTGGTGTGTGCTAACTAAGGGTGACAATCATGCAATTCACAAGAATATAACAACATATAAAGAACAAGCCAACATAATAATCATAAAACACATAGAAATAGGTAGATCTAAGAAATATCACAAAATATACATTAATACATGAATACAAATATGGTCCCCAAATTAATTAACTACTCCACAAGCATTGAACCCAAGTATTGAATTGTATTCAACACTTTTGGGCAAAAGAAAAAGAAAGTAAAAGAACCTATAGAGAAGGAAGAGCATTTTCTCTCTAGCCTACTCTTAAAGATGAAAAGTGGACATTCACTTGAACCCTAGTAAACAAAGGTCCATATATAGTAATAGGTAATGGGCCTTGAAAAAAGCCTAAAAAAGGCACACAAAAAAACCTAGCAGCCGCAAACGACATAGGAAGTGGGATCTGGCACAGTCTGTGCTAGTCGAGTGCCCTTCGTGCTAGCGCGGGCACTCAGCCTGACACGACCCGTGGCCTTGTGTTGGTGCGGCATGCTCGGTCTGGCACGAGCCATGAGTCTTGAGCTGGCGCGACCCGTGTCACCTGACACAAACTGCCAGCTGGAGCTCCATTTTGATGCCTCTGAGTGCACATCCTGTGTCGTTTGGCGCAAACCATCGGCATGAACCACTTTTTTCTCAATAACATGGCATGGACCATTTCATGCTTCACACCTCGTGGACTGGTCTTTGCATTAATGACTTGAAACGATGTGAACCATGTGAAATGGAATGGTCAGCACCCATACTTAGTCATTTTAAGAGTGGATCAAATACATGGGACACGTGTAGTAGGGGTTGACATGGTCTGTGCCAGGGCCTCTGACAAAGGCTGTTTACTTGGCACGGTCCGTGTTGATCACCCTTGTCTTAGGCTGGCCTCGTGCTGGCTCTCTTATTGGTCTCAGATGGTTCGGTCGACTGACTTGTTTGCTCCGTTATGGATGAATCGTTGATCCAATTTGAGAGTTCTTGTAGTTGATTTAATAGTGCTCGAGAAGGAAAATCCACGGGTTCCATCCTCCAGGGAGGATTATTCTTGAATCATTCTCATACTCAATGAAACTCTTGGAAAATAATTCCTCTGCTTCTTTCTTGGCCTTCTTAAATTTTGAATCCGCCTTTACTGGGCTCAATTCCATCTACTACCTTTGGAGTCTGTGGCTTTTATTCTACTTACATCCTTGTCAATGGCCTTTGATATCTTCTACCATACTTGCGAATGACCTTCAAATATCTTCTACCACCCTCGCAAATGGCTTATACAAAAAGATGATGAAAAGTACTCACGAGCAACCTACCGATGAGATCATAGAGGAAGATCTAGGTGTCCGTGAATACAAAGTGTCCATTATCTTCAATTAAGTCTACAAAAATCAGGACTTAAACAAGAAAACCAATCATGGCCGCCTAAACCCTTTGTCATGTAAACCTAACTAAAACTAGCAATAAACCAAACAAAATATGATAATAAATAAGTTAAATGCATTAGTTAACGCATGCATAAAGGTGCACATCACAAGGAAATACAGCTTCATATCCATCTATAATGTATTGCACCCCAACGAATGATAATATACCAATCCTTAGATGAATCCCGCAGCGAAAAAAGAAAGGATCGTAAGTTGTAGTCTTCTTCCAAAACACCGGGTGGCTTCATGTTGGTGCAGACAATATGGAACTCTAATAGATGCTTGTTAGAATCCTCACCGGCCATAACGTGAAATGTGGGCAAACATTGGATCATGCCACTTTTGAGTTCACGGGTCACATTTGGTGGCAACGGAGGGAAAATGATGCACATGGGTTGATTATTCACCTTGGCTGGTTTGACTTCAAGGTGTGGTTATCCTCTGCTATGACTACTTGCTCCTCAACTACAATCGACTCTTGTGGAACCCTCACTCTAGTTGCAAGGTTCCTAAGTTCGTGACTAGAAACCAAACAATTACCAACCAAAAACAACACTAGCAAACGGATTAAAAGAAAATGGAACAACTATAACACGGGCTCAACATTAAAAACCAACTAAAGCAACAAAAACAATACAATACAAACTACTCAACTAACACGCTATGCTAGTTAACAATTAAACTTTTAGACTAGTATCCCCGGAAGTGGCACTGAAATTTGATCCGCCTCAATCTTGGGGGTCGTAAAAATGAACTACGGGAAATCAATTATTAACCGAGGCAGAGAAAGTTAAAAGATAAAAATTTGTATTCTACCACTGTTCCCACTACTAAGCTACCTGGATGGTTGATAGTGGCAAGACCGAGATCATCCATAGAGATGCTAGATGTCTAAAAGTCAACTACACACAACCACGTCCGGGTCGTCAATCTATCTGTGTGTTAGGAATAGCTAACAATGAAAAAATAGGATTTTGGGGGGTTTTCAACTAACAACTACAAGCATACAAGATCACAAGAGAATAAAACTATATATACTAACACTTTGGGAATATTTGCGTAACATGATCGGTGATATGTTTCGATCCTCGACTCAATCACATTCAAGACATATAAACCTATGTGAGTGCTTATGACACATAGTGTGGTCGATGGTCAATACTTCCCCATACCTGTTACGTAGGGTGCTTTTACAATCTTCAATCAGCACCACCTCTGTAACTAGGGGAGTGCAACAACGGACCAGCTGTTGTGCGGATGTGTTTCTCCCCCGTACGATTACACCATTGGCACTCCACCACAAATGCTTATGAATGGGCCTACAGAGGCAAATGGATTAGGCATCTTATCGATGGCTCTAGGGTAGCGAATATGCTAACCCTAGTTTGATATTAACGCTATCTTTATCAGTGACACCATCGGGCCAACTCACTAGCTAAGACTAGTGTATGATCGATTGTAACACTGACTCGGCAGGCAACCCACATGCATACACTCCTACGATTCCGGGCTATCATTACCCTCATACATCTAGGTTTCATTCCCAGAGGGATATCAATAGATTCGCCAACATGAAAGTAGATAAGGTGTATGCCAACATGGTGTGACAATCATGCAATTAAAAAGAATCATAAGAACAAGCCAACATAATATTTATAAGCACATAGAAATAGGTAGATCTAAAGAGTTTCCCAAAAAAACACTAAATTATGGATAAAAATACAAACCCCAAGTTAATTAACTACTCCCTAAACATTGAACCCAAGTATTTCATTAGATTCAATGCTCTTGGGCAAAAACAAGGAGAAAAGAAATAAACTAGAGAGAAGGGTTATTCCCTTTCTCTCTCTACCTACTCTTCAAGAATAGAAAATGATCTAAAATGTGGCTAAACTTAAACCGTAGTAGACATAGGCTCCTATATGTAGTAGTAGGGAAATTGGCTTTCAAAAGACCTAAAATGAGGCCAAAAACCCTAGCGGTCGTAACGGCTGCGGGCTGTCGCTCGTGGCATGGGCCTTGCTGGTTTGTGTGGTCATGCTAGCCAGCCCTGGCATAAGCCGTGCTAGTTGACACGGACCACCGGCTGGGGCTTGGTACTCAGCCTTCTATTGTTCCCACCAGTGTCGTTTGGCGCGGGCTGTCGGTTGGGAGTGTTGTCTCGCTAGTTGAACGACGTGAGGCGTGTGAGTTTTTATGGATCGTAGGTTGGGTGCTTGATTTTCACTTCTGAACGACACGGGGCATGTGGATTTTTTATGGGCCATCAATTGGGAGTCTGTTATTTATCAAAATGATGGCACGTCCGTGTAGAATGTCATATCTCTTTGATTGATCTTTGAATATTGAGTTGAAACAACACAAGTCATTTTGAAGGAAATAGCCCACATCCATACTTAGTCATACGAGGGTCTTGGGTGGCACGAACCGTGCTAGATCGGGCACCTTGTGCCAAGAGATTGCGGCACATCCGTGCCAACTGGCACAACCCGTGCTAATGGCTTTTGGCATGGTCGTGTTGACTGATTCGACCGTTCCTCATCTTCAAAAGTTAAACTTTGACTCCACTCTTTTTTTGGCTTATTTCCATCTACTATTACGTTTTGACTCGTGACCTTCTATGTACTATCACCCTTGCGGATGACCTTCTAATATCTACTACCACCCTTGTAATTAGCTTTCTACAAAGTGATGACAAAATACTCACAAGCAACCTACTAGTAAGCTCACAAAAGAAAGTCTATGTGCTCGTGAATACAAAGTATCCATTAGTTCTAATTAAGTCTACAAAACTCAGGATTTAGATAAGAAAACAAACAATGGTCATCTAAACCCTTTGTTGTGTAAAACTAACTAAAACTAGTAATCAACCAAAATATAATAACAAATGTGTTGAATGCATTAGTAAACACATGCTTAAAGGCGCAGATCAACATGCTGGAAAGCTAACAAATCAATCAAAAAGAAAATATCTCAAACAAGTGTTGAAAACATTCCCTCCACTGTTGTTGTATTTGAAATAACTTATTTGATATTCCACTTTTATCCACTAATGTTATAATTTTTACATGATAATTTATAGATGTAAGGTGACACGTGTCACTTTATGTATATTACGAATGAGCAATACATAAAACATCAAACAATGATAACTCAAAATCGAATGAATTCAATGAATCATCACTAACCCAACAAAAACATATTAAATTGAAAACATTTTATTCAAGTTTTACGCCAGCCTGTGAAAATGTCAATCGTCATAACTATCGAACCATTAAACATAAATCATTACAAAAGGGTCTATGACTCTGTTTGGTAGAGCTGTGCTTATAAGCAAAACTTGCTTATTTTGAAAGCAGGGGGAGACCAGCTTCTGCTTCCCCCCCAAAATAGCTTCTGTTTTCAAAATAAGCTATTTTTTGCACTTTACCAAACACTGAAAAATGCTTTTCTTATAAGCACAACTGCTTAAAAGCTCTGCTAAACAGAGCCTATATGCCCTAAAAATCACAACATAAAAACTGGAAAAAAATCAAATCAAGTTAAACACCAATAACAATCAAGCGCCTCAAAAATAAAATTCAACCATCATGGCTGAAAAATCAAGTCAAACAATACATCCTAAACAATCAAATTCTATTTTCCCCCGACTTGTTTCCCTTTGCCGCTGGTTTTGTCACAGACTTGTATTCTCCTATTGGTTTTGAAGAGAACGACTATCATATTCCATCAACGCAAAGATCAAAAGTCGACTACGGTCCTCTGTTCGAGGGAACACCTTCAAGAGCATGATTCCTCATAGTGTTTTTTTAATATCTCAT
Source organism: Rubia peregrina (assembly GCA_032355705.1). Lineage (NCBI taxonomy): Eukaryota > Viridiplantae > Streptophyta > Magnoliopsida > Gentianales > Rubiaceae > Rubia > Rubia peregrina. The sequence continues at coordinate 9,238 of JAULKK010001394.1, forward strand.
CAATGACATTGTAAAACTCTGACTTGGAAAGTATTCCTGTGAAATAAACATAAAACATCACATACATTAATAAAAATATCAATATATGAAATTAAAACATCACAATAGCACACACAACACCACTAACAACTATATAGAGAAACATCAAATACAATACTTAAAATAACAATATAATTTTTTTTAAAACATCATCAACACACACTAAAATATCAAAATACCAAAATTGAAATTCAGTTGCATACTTAAATATGAATACACCACAAGTATCAAACACTGAAATTATAACATTATACCAATATAGATAACAATACTTAAATCTTAAACATGAAAGATCAAAGACAGAACTAGAAACATCAACAGCAGTATCCAAAACATCATAGATGAAAAAGAAGAAAACTTACGGATTCTCCTTCCTTCTTGATTGCAGCATAAGTGGGCAAGTCTTCTTAGACATCTAAGAAACAACAACAGCACAAAAATTAGCACAAATAGTAACAAAACCCTAAGATATCACACACAATCAAAACCAGAAAACTGAACATCAATTTCACACTTAAGCATGAAAACACTACAAGTATCGAACAATGAAATTAAAACATCACACCAACACAGATAACAATACTTAAAAACTAAACATCAAATATCAAAAAACCAGAAACATCAACATTATCTAAAACATCACATCTGGAAAATAATAAAACTTCCAGGTCCTCTTTCCTTCTCAATTACAGCAGTAGTGGCCAAGTGTTCTTAGACATCTAAGAAACATCAACAACACAAAATTAGCACAAATCGTAACAAACCCTTTGATATCACACATCATCAAAACTGAACATCAATTGCACATTTAAGCATGAAAACACCACTAGCATCAAACACTGAAACTAAAACATCACACCAACCCAGATAACAATATTTAAAGTGTAAACATGAAACATCAAACAGAAATTCAGAAACATGAATAACAATATGTAAAACATCACAACTGAAAAATAATAAAACTTATAGATCCTCCTTCCTTCTTGATTGCAGCAGTAGTGAGACAAGTTTTCTTAAACATCTAAGAAACATCAAAAGTAAAACAAAAATTAGCATAAATGCATAAGAACAATTCACCAAAACACAAAAAAAGAAATCCCTAAATATTAACACAGTGAACAACATAAACCCTAAAACACACAATAAAACACGATTGAACTACATAATGAACAAAAATCACAAAATAAGCACAATACTACTCAGTATAACCTACACTAACCCTAGAAAATCACATGACCCAAAAAATTAAACAAAAACCAGAAAAATAACAAAATGTACATAAAAACCAGAACGAAGACATTAC
>JAULKK010001433.1:0-10577 GCA_032355705.1 Rubia peregrina
TGCATCTCAGGGTATGTTGTTTTTGTTTCCAATATAATGCCATGTTTTCATCTCATGGTTCAAATTAATTGAGGTAGTTTTCCATCCATTCCATGTACATTTAGCAATTTTGTTACCATACCTTCTGGTTTTCACATTCATCAAAGATTGAATATTTTCATGAAATCTTATGATTGTTTTACATGTTATATATTGTATGTTGTTTTTGTTTCCAATATAATGTCATGTTTGTAAAGATTGAGAAAAAAGGCTTACATTTGGATGAACACGGTATGAATGTGCAACATAGGTCCCAGTTAATCGGTCCATCTGAAATGGTACCAAGCATAAAATGACGTCGCAAAGGTATAGAAAGTGTTGAAATATCTATGAACATATCTGACATGGTTCTTGGCCTCTTAGGAGGACTCTCAGGCACAGGGGGCCTCTGATGAGCAAGAGTAGAAGAAGGTTGCTTTGCATTCGCCCTGGGATGGGGGTCATGTCCTGCTCGAGCTCATTCATGAAATCATCTGCGCCGCCCACTATATAAAAAAACACACAAGTTACATTTTGATAAGGAAGAGGAATTTAAACTTGAGAGTATTATCTAAAAGACCTTCTGAAGTATATGAAGAGATCACCCCTTCAATAGGCGCATCCTCAAAAGGGATCAAATGATGAGAAAGCTCAGGGCGTAATGGCCGGTCGTTACCCCTTTCCCTCTTATTATTTGGGGACGAAGGCTTATTTGGGTTAATTTCAACAGAGTCTCGATGGTTCACGTTAGCACAAATAGCCTCGTAAACCCACTCGGGACAAATAAAGGGGTTTGCTCCTTTTGTTTCGGGGTGGTATATCTTAACATCCATAAGCGCCGGTACTCAAAGATGTTCTACATCCTCACTCATACCCTCAGGGATCACATACTTCCCTTTCCTCATTTCAACGAGGACATTGGGATTCCATCGAGGAGTTCGATAGATGGAATGGTCAAAAGTCAAGGCCTAGTCCTACCATCCAACGTTATTGGAAAGAGGAAGGAAGAACCTATGCCCGGATAGCCTATTAGCAAGAGTGAAGTTCCCATAATGTCTCGATTACTAATTAGACAGTATATAGCTAAAAAAAGTTTATATTGGGGGTCTACTCCCACCTCCTTACATCTAACTAAAAAGGCCATTATAATTACCACCATATTAGGATGTAATTGGAAAAAGCTGACATCGAACTCCTCCATCAAGTTCGATAAGAGAGAGTGAAAGGGAAAACTTTGTCCTGACTTAATATGTCTACTGTGGGTTATGGCCTTTCCAATGGGTAGATTGTCAAGAGAAATCTCCGGTTCGACAACCCTCAACTTAGCGTTTAGGAGAATACATTGATATGAGGGGATTTCCTCGATGAGTTTCTGAACCTCTTTGGAAAAACAATATCGCTCAGGGCTCTCCGTAGTCGCCGAGGCTTTATTCTTAGAACACTTATCAACCACAAACTTCTTCTTAGAAGAAACGTATGAAATTACACTTCTAGCCCCCTTAACCCTAGGGTCACTTATCTGTTCAAGGTTATCCCCAAATTGGCCAACAAAACCCTCACCGGAATTATTACCTAACCTACAAGGTTCAACCCTAACCAAACTAATCTCCATTTGAGAAGCAGGAAGGTCACTGAAGTGGGGAAGGGGATGGACAAGTTTGGGACTTTCCGAGATAATTGAAAACTCAGTGAACCGAGGAGAAAATCCATCAGAAAATCACAGATTAGCATTTTCCAAAAGATTGTCATCCAGAAAACTCACGCCCTCACCAGAATCCCTCTTCGGGTTTTTTATAGAGAGATTCAGAAAAGTGGAGGTATTATTAGAACATGTAGGGTGAGGAGAAACCATAGAGACTTACTTCTAAGAAATGAAGAAGGAGAAGAATTTAGGGACTGGGGAATTGAATTTGAAGTTTCCTGAGTTGGACCTGCATAAGAATAAAGCAACGGATAAAAAAGATAAGAAGAAAATGACTTGGGGATAATAAAGGAAGAAAAGGAAGGAAAATGAGAATAATGATTGCCTCGGGAAAATAAGGACTTAAAAAGACAAAAAACGAGAGCAGATTTAATTTACGGCACCTATTCACGCACTGTAATCCCTCCATTAATGCTTCCACGTGCGCTCGTAGAAATTCCAAAATCCAAGGTACTTGAGAAAATCTAAGTTATCATCCGCAAAAGCTAAGCCTTGAAAGCTAAAAAGGCTTGAGAAAATTTTCAAATCATTAAAGGCAACCACCACAGGTTATAGCCATCATAGGAATAAGTCTTTGATGGTTTGACATGACCTCGATGAGGTAAGAACTTCGAAGAATTGAAGATCACTTAGCTTTTCTGGGGGCTTTTGATAGCATAGTAGAATAAAGGCCAATATGGGCTAACATATCAAGACCTATCTGAAAGGCCAAAAACTCAAGATGGGCCTTAGGCCTTTCGGTGATGGTTCACTAAGGAGCCTCTCTAGAAAAAGAAAGAAGCTAGGTCTTAAACCAAAGATTAGGGTTCCAATATAACTATAAAATATGGAGGTATTCCATTTTAGGGTAACTGTTTTGATTGCATACTCTTTCTTTTTTTCCTATCGCCAACCTGAGTCTGACTTAATCATCGGAGAATCTCCTCCCGAATTCCTCTGGAGGTTTTTTTTCTTTGCAAATCGTGGGTCAGCAGAAGTGGATCGAGGTCGGATCAGATTGGAGGCTCCTATACCCACATCACTATGCTTTTTCATTCTTCTGTGCCGATAGCTTATTGGGTTAATGCTTTCGCTTTCGCGGTTTATATAATTAACCGTCTGTCTAGTTCCATTCTTGGTGGCAAGTCCCTATTTGAGATTATTTTTTATTTGCACCGTATTATACTCTTTTTCACCCATATGGTTGTCGTGCGTATCCTTGCTTGCGTGATATTGCGCCAAATAAGTTGCACCTTGCTCCATTCCATATGGTTTTATTGGCTACAACCCTTATCACAAAGGGTTCAAGTGTCTCACGACATGTTTTTATTGGCTACTGGGTGTATTTATGTCTCACGACATGTTCAGTTTGATGAGACTCTTTTTTTCTTATATATCATCTTCATAGGATACACGCCTCACTTATCATTTAGAGTTTTCTTCATTTATGAAGTCATCAACTGCGTGGTCATTTTCATGTAGCTCTTGTTGAATCAACTTCTACCGAGTTACTTTACACGGTTTGTTGTGATTCTAATGCTCATATTACCTGCACTCACATCTCCACCCCTGAGACTACTTCTCCAGCCTCGGTGCCCATGACTCCAGCATCTTCCTTATCACCCCTGGCTTGCACCTCTTCAGCTCCAGATTCTCTTGTTACCAATGCCTCTTCTGAGCCAGCTCCCGCTCGCACTCACCGGATAACCACCAGGACAATAGATGGTTCTCGACGTCCTAGGTCCTTCTCTAACTATGAGGTGTCTAGTTTTCTGGCTGCTCTTGTCACTCAGAGTATGCCTCAGGACTATCGTGCAGCTCTTCGACCATGGATGAGGATATGGTTGCACTTTGCAACCAACATACTTGGGATTTGGTGCCCCTCCCTCTGAACGTGAATATTGTCAACTCCAAATGGGTTTTCCGTATCAAGTATCACCCTGATGGTAATATTGATCGCTACAAGGATCAACTGGTGGAAAAATGTTTTTCTCAGATTTTGTGGTTCGATTTTGATCACACTTTCAGCCCCGTGGTAAAGGCATATACTGTTTGCACTATTATTTTCATTGCCACTATGCGCCGATGGCCTCATCATTAGCTGGATGTCAAGAATGCTTTTCTCAATGGTGTGCTTGATATTCCAGTCTATATGGCTCAATCGGTTGGTTACAAGAATGATACGCATCTTGATTATGTTTTTTGTCTGTGGAACGCTTATTATGGCTTAAAGCAGGCTCCTCGGCCTTTTGGTTCCTACGGTTTAGCACTTACCTGTGGCAGCTTGGTTTTCTTTGCAGTTCGGCAGACCCGTTTCTATTTGTCATTTCTCAAGGTACTACTCTGTTGTATCTCTTAGTTTATGTTGACAAAATTATCCTCAATGGGAATGACTCCTTGGCCACTCATCAGTTCATTACTCTGACTGATAAAGAGTTTTCCATTGAAGACTTTGCCTCTTTGTATTATTTCCTCGGCTTGGAGATGAAGTCTACTCCATCGGGTTTGTTCTTGGGTCAAGCTAAGTATGCCTGAGATATTCTTAGTCGAGTTGGGATGACCGACGCTGCTACCTTCTCTACTCCATTTCTTTCACAGTCTCAGCTTCATAGTGATACTCGTGGGAAGTTTTTCAATCCAACTCTTTATCAATCCTTGGTCGGTGTTCTTCAGTATCTCTCTATCACTCGCTCGGACATTGCTTTTATGGTAAATTCAATTAGTTAGTACCTGCAGTTACTCGTATTCTCCATTTTGTTCGTGGTATTTTGCACTATGGTTTGTCTTTTTTCTCGCATTGCACTTCTGATGTGTTGGGCTACTCTGATGCAAATTGGGCGCGTTGTCTTGAGACCCGTCTGATTACACTTTCGATGTGTTGGGCTACTCCGTTGCAAATTGATGCAAATGGGTATGCTGTCTTTCTGGGTGAAAATCTTGTTTCCTAAAGTGCTAAGAAGCAACCTACGGTTTCTCGCTCCATCGCTGAGTTTGAGTATTGTGCCTTGGCTAATACTATGACGGAAGTTGTTAGGTTGTCCCATCTACTACGTGATCTTCGATTCCCTCTCTATAGTCCTCCACTTCTGCTTTGTGATAACAACAGTTCCATCTATTTAGCTCAAAATCCAGTGAAGCATAAGCGGGTGAAACACATTGACATTGACTACCATTTTGTTCATGAGTTGGTTTTTTTCGAGCAAGCTTCGTCTCCACCATGTTCCTACATCACTTCAGCTTGCAGACATTTTCACAAAAGGATATTCTCGTCCTTTGTTTGAGTTTTTCAGATCCAAGTTTTGCTCCTCTGAGCATCCCGCGCTTATCTTGAGAGGGTGTTAGAATAGAAGATTCTAGAGATTAGATTAGGGTTTAGATATTTACTTTTATTCCCTTTGTGTACTCTACATTCTATCAATAATGTAAACCCTAAGGAAGGAGAATCCATTTGTACAATAGGGAAATTACATGCATCAACTGAAAAAAGATACGGCTACAATATTTTATATTCACTAACACCACAAACATAAATCTATTTATTCTTAGCAAATATTTTAGTGATTTCATTGGATATTTGGTATGGTTCGTGCTAACGTGGAGGAAAATTGCACAAAATACTTCCAAAATAATCATCAATCCACCAGTCATGTAAAATAACTACAAAACTCCTCTAATAGCTTATCATGTAAAGGTTATCAAATAAAAACATTTTTCTTTTGTAATTTGATTATAGTCCATGGAGCCTAACAACCATCCTCATCCACCGATAGTAAATATTTAATTTTCGTTAAATGATATACTTATCTTTTTTTTTGTACATGTGATTTAACATATGAACATAACTTATTATATAGAATTTGATTGTTTGATTTGGTAAAAATTTAACATTGTATGTGATCTTTCATTCACATTTTTTTCCACCAAGAACGTTAAATCTATAAATTTCATTGATTAAAAAATGGATACATCATTTTTTTTAAATGATGTATTTGACTTTAATGGATACTTACCATTTTGATGTACATGTGACTTAACATGTGAGCATAACTTATTATATAGTGTTTGATTGTTTGATTCGGTAAAAATTTAACTTTGTATGGGATCTTTCATTCACATTTTTTCCACCAATGCTATAAATTTCATTGATTAAAAAATGGATACATAATTTTTTTAAATGATTTATTTAAATTTAATGGATACTTACCATTTTAGTGTATATTTGATTTAACATGTGAGCATAACTTATTATATAGAGTTTGATTGTTTGATTTGGTAAAAATGTAACTTTGTATTCTATAAATTTCATTGATTAAAAAACTGATAGAAAGATATTCATTAAGAAGATAAGGCAAGACAATTCGTAGAATATCTAGTATTAACCAAAACACTTTTGTATTAAAAAAATCTCGTACAAATATGCAAACAAGAAAATGTAATAGGTTTGGCGCAGAAGGCATATGGTGACCAGCGACCGGTGGTGCGTGAAGTGAATGTGATGGGGATGCTGGAGGTGCATGCAGCGCATTTGGGATTGGGTCGATCGGGAGCAAAGCAAGTCGACGATCTAAATCAGGGACCACCGGTGGCGGCAGGTATTCTGGCGGTGGTGAAGTGTCCGGTGTCAGCAATGGTGGAGTAGTAGTAGATGGCACAGCTTAAGGAAACTGGTCTTCATAAAAATCAGCATTCCAACTGTTGAAGAAGGTACTAGATTCTGAATCATAAAGGCGATATCCTTTCTTGCCGGCAGGATACCCAAGAAAACACATTGTCGACTCCTTGGAGTAAACTTGCCACAATATCTGGGAATGTAGGAGGCATAACACAAGCAACCAAAAACCTTCAGAAGCTTGTAGCTTGGAGTACGTCCGTAGAGTAACTCAAATGGTGTGTGACCATTATGGTACTTCGTTGGTGTCGTGTTAATCAGATAAGCAGCAGTGAGAACACATTCTCCCCCAAAAATCAATAGGCAGATTAGCTTGAAAATGCAAAGCACGAGCCACATTTAACAAATGACGATGCTTGTGTTCCACACGGCCATTATGTTGTGGTGTATCAACCATAAATGTCTAAAAAATGATTCCCAGATTCAGCAAAGTATGATCTCAAAGGAAGAAATTCCGTACTTCCTTCGTCCCTTTATAAGTGTCTTACTTCACTATTCATCAATAAAGTTGATGCAATTTACATTGTAAAAATCTACCGATATACAAATGAAAAAATTATCATATGATATACTGTTAAAATCACTGTAACACATATTCTTAGAATATTTATTTTTTATAATTTATTGTTGTACATAATTTAAGATATTGATATTATAAAATAATCATTGAATAGTGGAAAAAGAAGAAGTGAGACAGTTATAGAGGTACGGTGGGAGTGTCATTATCAGCACAGACACGACAGATATGACACCCACACTGTGTCTTGATTAAAGCACAAAATTCTCTAAATCTAGAGGCTACATGAGACTTAGACACTAATAAATAAACCCAAACATCTCGGGAATAATCATCAATTATAGTTTAAAAATAAAATGCACCACTAAAAGATGGTGTTCTATAAGGCCCCAAACATCACAACGAATAAATTCAAGCAAAGAACTAGCATTTGAAGAGCTCAAAGGGAAACTATGTCTGGTCTATTTTGCTCTATGGCTAACAAAGCAAGGTATAGACGTATTACTTGTGCTAAAATCAAGAGTATGAATAGAAGATGACACTGTAGGGGATGGATGACCAAGACACTGATGCCATAAATTAGATGTAGAAACTGTAGCAACTGTCGAACTGACTACTGGATATGAGACTGAACACGCGTATCCAGCAAACAAAGCTAATAAACCCCTCCCCATCTTTCTATTCACCCACACCAATCACAGTTCTCGTACTGATTTTCTGTAAAATGCAATAATTTACAGTAAGCAAAGCTAGACATTTTAAGGTCGGCAACAATCTAGAGCATGATATTAAGTTACATTGTAGTGTAGGTATTTAAAGCATATGAGTAAGAGTGATATCTCCAAAATGCAAACAACCATATTGTGCGACAGAAGACAAAGTTCAATATAACATTAATATAATAGGTAGCAGCAGTAATGTCAAATAGAGAACTTTGTCACCGATCATGTGATATGAGGCTCCCGAATCGATAATCCAGGGTAAAATAGACTTACCTAACCCATGTTCAGAAGACTAATGTAACTGATTAAATAAATTACAGGTCGTACTCCATTAGTCGTCAGACAGAGAATGGCCGAAATTAGATCGGGCAGGGGAGCCGGAGGTCGCATCCATAACACAAATTTCATTATGTATATATATATATATCGCCTAAGGAAGAGCAACCAATACGGGCAGAGCAGGAAAAAAATGTGAGCAGGCCCGTGGTTTCACATGCTGGGAAAGTACGAGCGTCTTCAGCATTCGCCCGTGAAGACATGCACTTCAGAGGGAAGAAGAGCGTCTCTATGTAAACGTGCATGTATACATGTGTTTCTAGTATGTTGGATGCACGTGTGGATCTCACGCACGTCCTATCTTCTTGATGGAGAAGCCGGTCGGAGTTAAATAACACAGTGGAAAGGAGAAAATCAGCGGAGAGCAAAGAAAAGCGAATTTCTGAGTGGGGAGGCTGGCTAGAGTTAAACGAGCATGCCGGAAGGATCAAATTGCAGCAGCAAAGCGAATCACCAAAAAATGAGCTCGTCAGAAAATGCAGAGGACTTGATCGGCGGGCACTTGAACCGCAGTGGACCTGAATTGAGGTCAGACTACTAAGGTTGGCGGGCAAACCAGAGCAACTTGATCAGTGAGAAGAGTATTGGTGGTGAACTAGTGGTGAACCAGCGACGCCACATTTTTTTTAAAAAATGGTGGAAAGGCAGAAAATTTAGGGCAAATTTTTTAGAGTTTTAGGTTTCATGATTTTAAGCTCTGATACCATGAAGAAAATAAGGGTAATAATGTGTGTTTGTATTCATGCTCTAAGTTACATTATATAGAGGTGCAAATACCTATACAGAAAATGAAATCTAATCTTATTACAATTCCAAGTAATATTCACATAATATTGGTTATTCCTTAATAATTATATTTCGTCTGCAAAATGACATAATTGTACAAAATAACATATAATTTGTGGGGAAAACCATAGTATTAGGACTATGAGGATTGATTTTCATGAATAATATCTAACAAACGCCTCTTCATCCAACATATGTGCATCTTCTGAACTGGTCCTAATGCTCGGGCCTAGAAATGTAGGGAAATGTACAACTGCTCTCATGGAATCTGGGAACTGGTATTGAAAAACCTTACCCATGTGATCGCACTAGGACCTTTGATACTGTGATTCTGTCAACAGACATTTTATACCCACCTCCAACACCGCAACTCTAGATTCCAAAGAAGGACCCACATTATCCTGAGGAATGTTGAAGAAGTCTGTTGTAATCTTACCCATTGGTTGCCCGTATATTTAGTGGGGATGGTGGGGCATACCAGCTTTTGTGCACAGTTCAGAGATGAGGCTCCAGAAACCGTAACAACCTGATTTCTATGCACCCTGTCTCAAAAAGTTCACCATTTGCCTACCCAGTTTCCATCGCAGTTTCTTTTATTGGTGTACATATGTGTCAGTCTCATACTGTGAACCTCAGTGTTCACTATTACGGGGTCAATTCTAGACTCTACTAAGTGGTACCATCCATTCAACTTGAGTGTGAGGTGCTTCTTTGGAATTTTGTCCAACCTTTTTTCACAAGAGAATCGATATCGGCTCCGGGTCTAGTTTCCATTCTCAAGATCTCCCGTCTCGTAGGTTCGTCAAAATTCCAACCCACATCGGTCTTGAAGTGGAATGTAAGAAATTCATCCTCCTCGAGAGGAACAGTTTCCAACCCGTACAAATCGTTTATGGATTCACCATTCAATTTCACCATTTTCCCATTAGAGAACACATCATCCCACCTTGCACCACACCGCAAATTAGCATAGAACTCACTCACTATGCAGAGGTTGAACATTGGAGGCGTGTCACACAATATATCACACCCAAATGCCATGATAGATTCTTCAAAGGGGGGAGCTGTTTTGATTCTCTCTCCGAAAAATGTCACCTTGTTTTGTACGTTTGTTCAATTAACTTTGCCTGCTCCGAGATTAACCTTTTCTCTTGTTGTTGAATGTTGGATTGCATCTCCAGAAATGAGGGAGGTGTATTGTGTGACCTCTTTAGTGGAGTTTTTGGTGCCATATCCTACAATGTCCATTCAGGCATTTCAACAAACACCTTCCATGCATTAAAAACCCTATAGAATACTAGTTTTGATGAACATTAACAAACACTCAATAGGAGCCAATGAAATCCAAAATATAGATATATGTAGTTATTACACATTAACGCTATGTAACATAGAACAAAGTAGTTATTGGAGAGCTAAGTGAACCAACATCTTTTCCAAACCATCGGGTTCAAGTTAAATCATATTTGTAGAATGAGAAGAGTAATGTTTGAATGAGAACTCACCTTATTCCTTTCCAGAGTTTTGGAGTATGAACTGATGGGAAAGATAGGTTAGATTTCATCTCCAAGAATTAGAAAGGGAATAGCAACATTAGGAATGGAATAAGACTGGTTTGCATGTATTTCAAATATAAAATCAATAGCACCGTATAAAGATCATAAACTGGTGCCAGAAATAGAATAAGCAGTTGCCCGAGCTTGCTTCGAATGAATTTTTTGGCCATATCTCCCAATCTGAAAGCAACTTGTGAAAAAATTCTGAGTAGATGGGAGGCCGTCATTGTGCCTCTCAAAGATAGTATTTATATGTCCTAATTGCGGCTATACTACTAGAAAGTAGATAGTA
>JAULKK010001443.1:0-10576 GCA_032355705.1 Rubia peregrina
ACTACAAACCTCAACAAAAAATATACAGTACCTCAACAATATAAATTCTTCAATAAAAAGGGTTCTAGTGCGATTCAACCTAGCCACTAATCTCAAAGCACACATACTAACCACTACACCAAGTAACATTCTCTAATTCAAATAATAATAATTCTCAACATGTACCTCAATTCGAATCCTGATCTCTAACCTCAAAGGCTAGAGTATTAACCACTACACAAGAGAACCTTTACTAAGCATGCACTCACTCAAATAATTAATATTAAATCTCAGTGTCTCTATGAAAAAAGCAAAACACAAAATTAAACCTCAAACTCTCAGGCACAACAAGATCACTGCAATTGCAGGTCAATCCCTAAGGATGTTGATGAGACACAGAACATAAAGACTACACAAACAGGATCACACTTCCAGGGTTTACAAAAAACCATAAACCTACTCTAAAATCTAAATTCATTTAAACCTTCACCTATATGTTTCTAGAAGAATCCATACTCTCCATACACGTTCAATTTCCTAGCCTTTTGCTCGATTGTCCTTTGAATAACGCCTAATTAATCAGATCATGAATTTCCCCCTCAATACTAGTTGTTAATTAGGGGAAATGAAGCGATACGAATGACGGAAGAACAATTAGGGATGGAGATGAAGGTACCTTTTCCAGAGATCTCGCCACAGAGAGGGAGGATGTTTCAGATGTTCATCCGCACGTCGTCGAATAGCTCCGGCGATGAGTCCAACGGTGAGGAGAAGGAGTACTCCAGACGCTCCAGCCTCTCCAGTCCATCACGAGACTTCACCACCAGACTCTTCGACTTCTGGTATATCTCCGACAGCTTCTGCCATGAAAACATCGTTGTTTTCGCCGTGCGTGAACTCCCTACAGCCGGAGAAAGCTGTAAATCGGAGACACATTGTGCGACGACAGAGACTCGCTTCAATTTTTGCGACGGAGTGAGGATTCTCTCTTTGCGATGCCTGAGACGAATTCGATCTGTGCGATGCTGCCAGAGAAAAGTTTCGCGTTCGAGCGGTGGCAGCAGAGGTGTGGCAGTTACCGGCGGATCCAGGTTCAAAAACGGAGGAGAGAATGAAACAAAAAATAAATGAAAATTCAGAAGTTTTTAATATTTATATAGTTTTTATATAATTGCACAATATGTCCCTAGATTTATTATCATATTCTTTAAAAAATCTCATCCCAAATAAAACTTACAATATTTGCACAATAAACCCTGGCCTAAAGTTTAGGCTGCCTAAAACAAGACTTTGTGAAGGAAAAGTTATGACCACATATTTGTGCAAAAAACAAAAAAAGAAGAAGTTTAAAGTGGAACGGAGGGAGTATAAAATAGTTAAAATTTAAAATTTAATAAATATAGCATCCAATACAAAATATAATATAATAAAAGGAAAAGTACTTTTTCTAGTACAAGACATGGAAAAGTACTTTTTCTGGGGTACAAGATATAATAAAATATCTCCTCTACAAATCTCCTAATCTGTAAACGCTAGTAACGTAACATCATAATACATAAACTCTCGATACAGTAATTCCCCTTCATCGTGTGTATCTGCCGTCGTGGTAGTGTGGTTGCCCCTTTCATCATAACATGTAAACTCTCGATACAGTAATGCCCCTTCATCGTGTGTATTTTTCGTCGATAGTGTGATTAGTTGAACCTTTCAAATAATGTGATTGGTGTTTGTCTTTTCTTAAATGTCACATCATTCACTATAAAATTTTAATAAGAGAATAATTACTCTAACAACGTAAGCAATGCAAAAAGGACAATCATCCCTTCTTTGAGGAATGAAAAGAACAATTCCTACCCTCACTCTCAAATGAGGAGTACTATGTATAGGAGTGTTAAAAAAAAAATCAAAAATCGACCGAAATCGAACCGGTATTTAATTCGGTTTACCGGTTAATTGTTTAATCGGTTAATACCGGTTATAGTTATTTGGTTAATCAAAATTTTTTATCGATTTTATTATTTGGTAATCAATCTAACCGAATAACCGGTAAGAAATTTTATAATCTAATAATTAATTTATTTATTTCAATCCCAAAAATTAATTCATTAAACTTTGGGATTTGATTACAAACCCAGTAAGAAAATTTTAAATTACTAACCCAAATTAACTTTGGGAGTATTCTTTAAACTTTATATTATTGACTCATATATCTTTAAATAATAATTATGCTCAAAGCAAATAATTATGCAAACAAAAGTCGATGTAGCATATAATTGTGCCCAACACTAATAATTATCGATGAGATACAATTTTAATATTAATTCAAAAAATTATTTAACTCCTATGCAAACAATTATCCAATTTCTATTTTTTTACCTTATATTCCAAGTTTTACGGTTCTAACTATTAATCAATATGAATTTATATATTTTTATTTTTAATGAATGATATATGATAATCGGTAATAACCGAAATCGAACCAAACCGGTAAAACCGACAATATTATCGGTCGATTATTCGGTTCCTTATAAAAATTTATAAACCGGTAAAAACTGAAACCGATTAACCGGCTAACCGACAAATCGGCCGGTTGAACACCCCTAACTATGTATACTTCCTATTATTAACAAGGGGCCCATATCGGATTATCTAAAGTCTGCCCGTTCCATGAGATTACTAATAAACCAGAAAACAGGTAAACCGGCCAGACATCCACCCCTTGAGTTGCTAACTAGCGAATGCTTTTTGTGCACTCTTTGGTGTATCAAAATAGTACTTGGGTTACTTATGCTCTATTCTTTTCACATTATATAAAGCATATTTTTTTAAATCAATTCCTCAACTGAGTATATATTAGGCAAAGAATTTAGGATAACTACATTTCTTAATTAGCTATAAATATCTAACTTCAAATATTTATATCAAGTTATAAGGTATATAAAGCTTTTAGACATGTAAATACATGGTTGTGATTGTTTTCACCTGCTTTTTTGTTTCATTTACATTCAACATAGTCAATAATATAGATTAACATGATATAACGTGCAATTATTAATTATAAATGTTACACTGAATCATAAGTGAATAATCAAAGGTGAATTTTCAAACAAGGGAAAATGTTATTAATTCCACTGATGAATAGAGTACATCTGGAATACATATAGGTTGTCTGAACCGATTTTAGAGTACTTTTATAGCAGCCAGATCCTTATCAAGACTAAGTCACATGACCAATACAAACATTAAAAGCATTTCACTGAGATAATTTACATATGGTCATTCTAAATAATTTATGAATATTAACATATTTACTTCCCAGAGTTACAGTAAAGATGTTTCCACAATTAACCATAAACTGATTGTTTAAAATTGTATAATTATTAAACAAAGTACAAAGGTTAAAATATAGAAACAAAAATAAATAAATTGGTCACTTCAACTTGTTCAATTTAAACCAAATGATTGAAATCTAAATTTGGATTCGTTTATTTTTATTTTTGTTAAAGTGGCTCAGTTGTGGTTTTAGAGACTGGTGAACATAGAAGTTGTGGTTTTAGAGACTGGTGAACATAGAGGTTCGATTCAATAAGAGACAAACTGAGTGCAGTTCATTCATTTTATAGCAAGGGGTTCAATGCCAATACAACAACAAGAATTAGACAATGCACAGAAATCAGTAAATCAAAATTTGGATGAGTAATCAGCACCAGATTACTTGAATCAGTAGGGCGATAGGTAAGGTTGTAGAAAGTGAGGGTGGAGGGGGTGTTATCATGAAGGAGGAGGTTTAGACAATGGTGATTACAGTTATGGTGTGGTGGTGGCATTGGTGCAGCTCTAGCATTAATGTGGCATAGGTGGTGACAGGAAGAAAACTCAGTGGTGGTCAAAGAAAGAGAGAGTGTTGCGTTGAAATACATCAAACCTTTCTGAAATAAATAATATTCTAACAAATATAAGAGATCAGGATTTATAAACCATACTAAACCAGAATAGAACAATGCAATCAAGCACTACCACAAGCAACACATGTTAAGCACTACAACAAACAAGCAATCAGAGGTAAACCAGTGCAAGCAATCATGAACAAACATCATTCCAAACATAGTGTCAATACTTATCTCCTGGCATCCAACACAATAGAGTATAAGCATTCCAGGTATCCAGCACTGTAGAGTACAAGCATTCCAGGTTCTTGGTTATATGTAATTATTAGAAACAGACAACTGAAAAATGGAAAGAAAACTACCGCCACTAACAATGACGGTAGAATCTAATTTCTCTTGTAATCCATCCAGAGTGACCAATTGCAACCTAATATCAGAAAACAAAGAATAAAGACATTAAAAACTAACATGTATAATATCACAATAACAATTTGAGCATAAGAGGGCACAATACCTTCCTCAAGGATATGTAAAGGGTGCGCTTATCCCCGCAGGAAAGTCCAGCAACAGGGGAGTCCGAAAAACTAGCGCCACATATTGATGTAACTTCATAAAATTGCTTAAGAATTTTACAGCAGTGATATCCTCGCCAGGATTTGATGAGTAGGAATGAGAAAGTTTACTCGAAAGTCTAAAAGCTAGTCGAAGACAATGTTCTCATTCCTCTTCTTATCAGTTACTGACGAGGATGTCACTGCTGTAAAATTCATAAGCAATCTTCTGACGTTACATGTGACTCCAATCTGTGGCGCTAGTTTTTTTGGACTCCCTGTTGCTAGACTTTCCAGGGGATAAGCGCACTTTTTACATATCCTTGAAGAAGGTATTCTGCCCTTCTATGCTTATATTGATTATGTGATTGTGATATTATATACTTCAGTTTTTAATGCCTTTATCATTTGTTTTCTGATATTAGGTTGCAATTGGTCCCTCCAGGTCCTCTAGATGGATTGCAAGAGAAAATAGATTCTTTCGTCATTATCAATTGCTGTAGTTTTCTTTCTATTTTTTCAATTTTCTGTTTCTAATAATTAGATATAACAAAGAACCTGCAAGGCATATACTTGACCGTGTTTCTAATAATTACATATAACAAAGGACGTGGAATGCTTATACTCTACCGTGCTGGATACCCGGAATGCTTACTCTACGGTGCTGGATACCTGGAATGCTTATACTCTCCCATGTGCTGGATACCTATTAACACTCTGTTTGTCTGTTGTTTGGAATGATGTTTGTTCATGATTGTTTATACTGGTTTTCCTCTAATTGCTTGTTTGTGGTAGTGTTTGGCACGATGTTGAATGTGTTGCTTGGTATGACTGCATTCATATTTTGACTAAATAAATAGTTAAATGACAGTTTGAATTGGGATAGAGGGAGTATCATAGTTGATGCGATCTTTAGGGTAAACTAAGGATATACTAAGATGAGACGGAGCGAAAATATGAGGGTAAACTAAGCAAGAGAAATATGGCAAAAACACAAGGATGTACTAAGCTAGAGAAAATGGAGAGGAGAGAAGATTTAGCAATTAAGAAGAAGAATTGAAGGGAAAAAAGATGCAAGAAACATGTGAGATAAGAACAATCGGATTATCCAAATTCAACCCGTTCCAGGAGATTACAAATAAACCAAAGGACAAGTAAACCGACCAGACATCCACCTCCTGAGGTGCTAACAAGCAAATACTTTTGTGCACTCTTTTGTGTATTGAAATAGTACTTGGGTTACTTATGCTCTACTCATTTTCACCATATAAAGCATATTTTATAAAATCAATTGCTCAACTGAGTATATATTAGGCAAAGAATTTAAGATAATAACATTTCCTAATTAACTATAATTATTTATATCAATTTAGAAGGAATATACAACCTTTACACATGTAAATATATGGCTGTGATTAGGTTTCGCCCGCTTTTATATTTCATTTACATTCGTCATAATCAATAAAATTAATTAACAAATATCAGAAACAATAATAATAAACCACAACAGAACAATGCAGTCATGCCAAGCAACACATAAACATCAGGACAAGCCACACATACAACATCATGGCAAGCACAACCTCAAAAAAGCAACCAAGGAAACCAGCGCAAGCAATCATGAAACTAACATCATTCCAAACAACAGACAAGCAGCAGAGTGTCAAGTCACTTATCTCCTAGTATCCAGCAAGGTAGAGTATAAAAAATCAAGTTTTGTTATATGTGATTATTAGAAACAAAAAACTAAAAAATGAAATAGAAAACTCGGTCATAGATAAACTGTAGAATCTACTTTCTTGTAAGCCCAGAGAGATCACCAATTGCAACCAAAGAGGGCAACAGAAGCATTAAAAACTGAAGTGTATAACATTACAATCACATACACAATTTGTGCTTAAGAGGGCATAATACCTTAAGAATTTGAAAAAAGATGAGCATATCCTGATCGGAAAGTACAACGACAGGAGAGTCACAGATGGGGATACCAATTTTTCAGAGTATTGATTAGGCTTTTAACAGCAATTTCATCCTCGTTAGGAACTCTAGCCATTCGAGCACGGTGCAACTCCTTGCGTAACATATTATAATTTGAAACCAAAAGAAAGATTGTCCAAGGCAAAAACGAAATAGATTTCAAAATCTTTAACATTACATGTCTAGTCGGTATAGGAATAATCCCCTCTTTCTTCATTTTAAGAATCTCCATAGCCGACAATTCCAGTACGAATTCAATGAACTTAATGATTTTGAAATCTATTTTGTACTTTCCGATCGGGATATGCTCATCCTTTTCAGATTCTTAAGGAAGGTATTACGCCCTTTTAAGCACAAATTGTGTATGTGATTGTGATATTATACACTTCAGTTTTTAATGCTTCTGTTGCCTTCTTTGGTAGCAATTGGTGATCTCTCTGGGCATACAAGAAGGTAGATTCTACATTCTTTATCCACGGCTGAGTTTTCTATTCCATTTTTTCAGTTTTTTGTTTCTAATAATCTCATCTAACCAAACTTATTTTTTATACTCTATCTTGCTGGATACCAGGAGATAAGTGACATGACACTCCGCTGCTTGTCTGTTGTTTGGAATGAGGCTAGTTTCAAGATTGCTTACACTAGTTTTCTTGATTTCTTTTTTGAAGTTGTGCTTGTCATAATGTTGTATGTGTGGCATGTCCAGATGTTGTATGTGTTGCTTGGCATTCCAGGTGAAAGATAAACCATAATGGTACAGTTCATCGGTTAAAGATTTTCTGTTTTGGGATGAAATCGGAGTTTAACAAACTGTATCAAAACATTTCCGGTAGACTTCTGAGAACTGAAATCTTTTAGTTTGTACCGGATAATGAAATCTTTGAGTTAGGTTGTATTTTTGAGAACATTATCTTTGAGTTGGGTTGTATTTTTGAGAACTGGTGACTTGAAACAGTAGGGCGATCTTGTCTTTCTGGAAAGTCAACCAGCATTCCTAGCACATTAGATACAATTTTAAATTCTATCCCAAAAAATGAAGCTGTTAACTAGTCACTTTTTTTAAGAATACGAAGAGAACCACATTGTCTCCAGAGGAATGAGAGAAGTCAATGCTGAAGTCTAAAACAGGAGCAGAGAATAGGAGAAATCAACGGATTAATAAGATCGATCATTCCTCGCCTTGCAGAGACACCAGTGCCAAAAAAGAATTTCTAGATGGATCGGATCTTATTAACCGGTTGATTTTCCTCCTTCGCTGCTCCAGTTTTGTAGACTCCAACACTAATTTCCCCATTCCTCGAGACAAGGTGGTTTTCTTCGAATTCTTGAAGAAGGTAACTCTTTATCAATTTTATTTTTTTGGATAGAACTTAAAATCATACCTAATGTTTTCTAATGTTTCAGAATGCTGGTTAACTTCCAAGACTAGATCGTCATACTGTTTCAATTCTCAAAAACTCAATAATACATCCTAACTCTAAGATTTCAGAATTCAGAACCCGGTACAGACTCAAAGATTTCAGTTCTATGCCAGAAACATTTTGTTAAACTCGGACTTCATACCTTTGGCATTTTCCTAGACATGGTTGAATGGTTTGCAGACAAAGTTGTTCTTGCTTGATTCTTGCCTAATTACTTTTTGTATATCCTCACCCCTCTCATTTATGCAGCATTCAATAATCACATTGGGTTTTGTTTTATTCTATTGGGCTTAATTGAGTTGACCTAATACAACGAGAAACCGAAACTAAACACGAACGAATATAAATTTAGAAGTGCATCTTTGTTTTAAGCTTTGTTTAGGGTTTTCTTGTCGCTTCACAACTTCCTATCAAAATATGGTAATTCTGGCTCTATTCGCTAATCACTAGTTTGAATTTTTCTGATTTAATTTGTGTTTAAAACTATAGTCAGTGATTAGCCAATAGAGCCAGAACTGCCTTATTTTGATAGGAAGAATCTGAAGTTGTGAAGAAGCGGGAAGAAAACCCTAAACAAAGCTTAAAACAAAGAAATAAAACTAATCAACAAATAATTGCACGATAATTATACAAATGCAGATTGAGAATAAAGAGAAATTAAAGGATTCAAGCAAATGCAATTACATGTGATCAAGTTTAACATTCACATATTCAAGCATGAAATAGCAGTGGTAAGAGCAAGACCTCCAAACCCTAACTCACGAGCGCTTGCGTGTGCATTGCATGCAAAATGAGTGATGTGAGTGAAAACTACAATTGAACCGATCTTCAAAACAAAGAACACAAAAAACACAAGCAAAAATACGTCCGTGTCTTAAGGCACACTAGTTGGACCGATTTCTAGAGCAACTGATAAGGGGTTCAATTAGAAGCTAAGATGGGCCCAACTAAAAAATTAAGTTGGATTGGAGCACGGCTCTTCAAGAGACGTGGGCCAAGACGTGGGCTTTGTGAACATAGCAAATCAAAAGAGACGATTCACTTTTATAAAAATTTAATCAAGGTCACGGTAAAGAACTTTGGTAAAAGCAAGGTGATAATGTTGTAACATTTGTTAATAAAATCGTAATTGTCACGGTTATATCATGGCTTTTAGGCCATATTTGGAATTTTAAAATCTATATGTACATACTATCGATATGTGCCCAATACCAAATATCTTAGGTAAGATATTGAAATAATGGTGATAAACGAAATGAAAATAACACTTTTCCGGCGAAAGAGAACTCCTTTAACAAACCAAAAATATTTTATCAGACTTATAGATCTACGTCAACATGTAGATTCAACACTACCAAGGTTTGTTCAAGGTAGAAATATGAGCTAGATTCAAATTAAATAAATCAAGATCATCATTTGATCTGCCTTATAGATCTTCATAAGCCTGTGCATTGCAGAGCACCCAAGTTTAGCTTATTATCATAAAACAGGTTCCTGCTTATATCATAAACAGGCTTAGGCTTCTGCTTGTATCATAAACAGGCTTCTGTTTTCATCATAAAAAGGCTTCTGTTGTTACCGAAGATGAAGAATAATCAGAGGAGGAAAGTATGAAGCACACATGCAGAAATTGAAACAATCAAAAGGTATTACAAAAAGAATTACAACCAACCTGAACACAAATTAAATACAAATAATCGGTATCAGAAATGAGAGCAAGATCTACAGTGATAACAAGCAGTTCAAGTAATATCATGTATCAGAACAGATAAAAAAAACAGATCCAGTGAGTAAGCTGTAACATCATAAACGACAGACAAAACCCTAACACGAAGAAACAAACAATAGCGCAATAGTTATTCAAGTGGAGAAGGGCGAGGAATCAGATCGGAATACACACTTACGTCAAGTATGACTATTGATCCAGGCTTTTGGGCCGGAATTGAAATTTTAAAATCTACCAAATTGAAATATATGTACTTAGATAACCGCGATAAATGTGACAAAATAACATTTATCAAGATCATAACTTAATAAATCAAGATCATCATTTGATCTGCATTATAGATCTTCACCAGGTTATAGAGGAGGTAGAGGACAAATGGCAGATGAGGCTAGAGAGGAGTGCAGATGAGATAGAAAACAAATGGAATGCAGTAGAATAGATGAGAAGTATTTATAGTCATCAAAACCCTTGATGAATTGGGCCGAGTTGGCCCAGAAGAGGAGTATTCCACAAAATAGATGGTAGATAAAACAAAACAAATGGAATGCACGCTAGTGGGGGAGAAACTAGATGAGAAGTACCTCTCTCGGTCTCTCCTATTATCAAAACCCGAAATGAATTCGGGCACATACAAGGAGAGACTCACTCAACACATGATCCGTCTCGGTCTCTCCTATTATCAAAAACCTAAATGAATTGGAGGCATATGGTAAGTTTTACCTTATATTGCAAGGGAGAAAATTCAGGTGAAAAAAGTAATTAAAAAAGGGACAAAAGGCTGTTAAAAAGGTGCTGTGATATTCTGAAAAGCTGACTGGTGCCAACTGTCAACATTGACCTGTGAACAGTAATTATTTGAAACAACAGGCCAACTAAAAATTTGAGCCAAGTGCACATATGACCCTACATAATTGATGAAAGTGCAGATATAATCCTGCGATAATTAAAAGTGCAAATATAACCCTACATAATGAGATAAAGTGCAAATATAACCTTTTTCATTATTTTATGGCCGGAATTCAGTAAAATGACTAT
>JAULKK010001453.1:0-10575 GCA_032355705.1 Rubia peregrina
TTCCATATGTTACAACATAGAAAGTCTTCGCACACATGAAGTCTTGTGCGTATGTAATTCCTTCTCCATTTCAAATTTTTATTTTAATCAAATCTCTTGGAGATAGAAATTATCAAATACAATCCCTTAAAGAAAGGAGTTAATATATTCCATCCAAATCCTTTCCATAGAGGATATTTATCAAATCAATTCCAATTCTATAAATCTAATCAAATCCCATAAATATAGGAATTGTTATATTCTCCAATCAAAACACCATGAACGACAATACTTACTCTTGGATTACAACTCCACCTTCCTTATATCACCAAAATTCCTTCTTTGATGTTTCAACACAAACTATCCATATATGCATAATTTTCACAAATTGCCAAATTGATAAATCTGGACTTTACAATCTCCCCCTTGGCATTTTGTGGATCCAACCATTTTTTGACATTTCATTATACGAACTAATGCAAATACAAACACCATCTTTGAAAATCATCCTGGATGTTGGAACATAACATCTCCACCTAAATTCTAAAACTTCATCAACATCTAGGAATAATAAGCATGTTGGAACAACAACCCAACGGAGCCAATAAAGTCATCCAAGAAATCCAAAACATCTCCCTCTTGGGACCATAAACATGCCAAACGTAGTAGGCACAAAACCGAAGAAACATATCCAATAAATGCAACTCCCTTGAAGCAAACATCTGGCCTATGTTAGAATATAGCCATAGCAGAACCTTCAAAACTCTTCAGGAGGAGCTATCTGTGCCTTCAATAATCTGCTCAACTTGTGTTGGAACATCAGTCCCCTGATGTTGGAACATAACAGCTCTCAGCTTCACCCGCTTTCTATGATGTTGGAACATGAGATCATTTTATTGCTTTAGAGTCAACACCCTCAGTCTGTATCAGTGTTGGAACATAGCTGCTCGCAGTCTTCAGTTCCCGCTGTTGTGTTTGAACATGAAAGTCCTCAGCCTCTTCAACCTGCTCTATAAATTGTTCTTCCTCATGTGTTGGAACATGTGAAACTCTTCTACAAAAATCATAATCCTGATCAGTGTTCCTATGCCAGTTTGAAATATAATCAGTCTCAAACAACTGAGATTTATCAATCTTCCTAGATGCAGCTTCTCCCCCTGTCTTCATACTATGTGTTGGAACATAACCAACATCATTGTTTTCCAACTCCCCATAATTCTAAATTAAAATACCACAAGGAGACATCTCTCTGAAATTTTTGACCATCATAGAATCTCATGATCAAACTTTACCACTTCATAATCATGCCAATCATAAATTCTCCTAGCCATCACATCAATCACCAACTTCCAACATGTCTAACTACGCCTATATTTCCCCCCTCCTTTTCTCCTTTTACATTTTTTGTGTTTTTTCCGAATTTATATACATAAATGAAAATACTCAGAGCTGAATGAAAAACTAACAAAAGTACCTTAGATTTTCTCCCCTTCGACGAAAACCTTTTTTAATAGGAAAGGTAGTGAGTCGGTCAAACATTCCCTTTGTGCTTCTTTTGATCCATTCAAAGCCTTCTTGAGTTGATGATATACTTCCTGATAACTTTCTTTCTTTTTTATCATTGCATTAGATCGCCCAAGTTCTTTTTCATTAACACAATCCAATATTCATCAAGTAGAGTCTCTTTGTAATTCTTGTGTTCAATGAGTGAGAAAAAACATTGTAGACCAGCATGTTCTCTATAGTTTACCCAAGTGATTGATCGAATCATTCTTCTTCTTGATTTAGTCTGCACTGATGTAGTAGGAACATAGGAGAGTTGTGGGAAGGGAACTGTTCCAACATCGCTGAATTTATAAGAGTCATCAGCTTCATTCGTGAAATATATCTCGTCTGATGTTCCAACATCATTACGTCCCTAATCTGAGAAATCATCCGATGTTGGAACATGGTCAGCCATTGACATTTTAAGCTCATCATATTCAACACTCAAGAAGTTCACTTCTTGTTGCAACAAGTAACATTTATCAGATGACCGGATACCAGTAAGCACTCTGGTGTTTCCATGTTTCACTATGCACTTCTTCTTACGAAATTCCACGGTCATATTATCATCACACAGCTGGCTGATACTTATGATATTAGCCTTTAGATCTTCCACCAACAGAACATTTGTAAAGGTTAGAAATCGCTTTATAGACAACTCACATTTTCCAACTACCCTGGTTTTCTTTCCATCACCAAAGGTAACAAATCTTCCATCATAGAGTTCGATCTTCCTTAAGTACTCTTGTGATCCAGCTATATGTCAAGAACATCTACTATTAAGGTACCACGAATCCCCAGAGTGTGGAATAAGAGAAGTATGAGTAAAAAGACAAGTATTAGTGCGTTTAGGAACCCATACTTTTCGAACTATCTTTGATTGTTGGACAACATCTATGTTGGAATATACAGACAGTTGTTGTCCATTCATGATGTCTCTGAGGAGTTTGAAACATTGATCCACTGTATGGCCTTGATAGGTGCAGTAGCTACAAATAAGAGGTTTGTGTTGCCAGGTTTTGATCACTTTTCTCTTCATGTCTTAAACCTGTGATTTGAAATCTACAGTGTTGCTCGATGGCTTGTCATAGCCTATACCTTGTCGATTTCCATAGTTCTTTCCTATGGTGAGAATGTCATCCAATTTTTTCCCCGAATTTAATATTTTAATAGTCGTCTCAACAATTTTAGCCCTCTTTATCGTTGAACTCAACTTTAATTCCAACAACTCAATTTCCCAACAGAGTCGTTCCACTAGCAATTCCATCTCTCTTCTTTCTCCGGCTAAGTGGTTTTTCTCATTTTTCAAGAGTTTGTCAGCATCAACAACTTTCAGCCACATTTCAGACATTTTTTTTATTTGCAACATAGACATCATCATCATTCACACTCATGTGTTCGTCATCACTTGAGGAGTATTCATCACTTCCCTTCCCAGTGTCGGAACATCAGACTTTGGCTGCCTAAACTATGTTGGAACATAGATCCACCTCTTATTGTCCGATGTTGGAACATTCAGTGCTAACTTCTGAGTCTTCTTGAAGTTTTGCTCCGAAATCCATATACTTACTGGTCAATTCAACTTCATGATTCTTCTCTTCTTCATCTTCACTCCATGTGGTAACATTTGTTTTTTCTTGCTTCTTCCGAGTGTTGGCACATTCAGCCTGGATATGTCCATACTCTTCACATTCTCTGCATTGTGGCTCACGGTTATTACCAGAGTCTTGAAACCATGATCTGTTCCCATTAAACCTTTACTCAGAATTCTTATTTACCACTTTCTTCAGCATGCTCGAGAGATTCCTTGTGGTAAGATAAAGTTCCTCTTCATGATTGTTTCTTGACGATACAGTTTTGAATGCCAAATACTTCGTTGGATGTTCCAATATCATTTCATAGGTTTGCAGTGATCCCATTAATTCATCTAAATTCATGGTGGACACATCTCTAGTTTCTTCTATTGCCGCAACTTTCATAGAAAATATGTGAGGAAGAGATCTCAAAGTTTTTTTCACCAGTTTGGACTCCTTGTAGGTTTTGCCAAGTTGATATGTCATATTCGAGATATCTCTTAGATTTTCATAGCAATAGAATCATCCTCCTCCATCTTCAATTTTTCAAACTGTGTGGCCAACGTTTGTAGTTTTGATTCACGTACACGACTTGTTCCCTCATGCACCGTTTGTAGTATATCCCATGCTCTCTTTGCCCGATGACATGTAGAGATGAGCTTGAACTGATTTTCATTTACTGCAGTAAAGATGGCATTCAATACTCTGGAGTTTGCCAAGCCACCCTTTTTTTCATCTGGAGTCCACGACTGTTTAGGCTTCATTATTGGCTTTTTAGAACTCGATTCACCTCCTTTAGAACTTTTAGCAACTGGGGGTTTCCATTATGTTTCAACATAGTGTCAAGCAAGTTCATCCAGTGAATTTATGAACACCCGCATGCGAGCCTTCCAGTAGTTGTAATTTGCTCCTTCCAGCAGAGGTGGCCGAGACACTGAAGCTCCTTCCTTTGTCTCCATGGTAAAGCCGGATCTCACTTTCCTTGACACAATCAAAGTAACACAATAAGTGACCAAGCTCTGATATCAATTGAAATTTTGCATTTACCTACATTTTTAATCAGCCATTACTATGTTCCAACATAATCTAATTAACCAAGCTGAAATAAAAAATCCAAAACAAGAACACACAAACTTAGTTACGCAATTCGGTGAAAAATACCTATATCTGTTGGGACTGGCCCAGTTCAAAATAAATCCACTAATAAAAAAATACAGTACAAAGTACACCATACAACTATACTTATCTGTTGTAATTATTAACGTGTGATTTTGCAAGCTCCCTTTGCTACCGATCCACTTTGATCAGACTCACTCTGACCTCGAAACACGTCGACGGTGGATCTTCTCCTCCCGAGGAATTAAGGTATACGATTCTGAACTTGATAAAAAATTTAAGTTCATGTTGGAACACAGACGAATGGCTTTAGAGTACTTATCGAAAGATATGAAAATCTGAATGCAGATTTTTCTTCAATTAAATTCGTAAGTGTACAACCGTAATGTCCAATAATATATATATATATATATATCATGAGAAGATTGGAATTCTCCACATTTATGTTCAAAATATTCCTATTCCATATCTGCTTTTGAAGCATATTTAAATCACTTTAATAAAGGAATTTTCCTTATCTCAGCATATTGCAAAATATTCCATAAAATCAATTCCATAATTATAGATATTTTCTATAAATCCAATATGCTTCAAATACACGCCTAAATAATATATTGCAAAATTTTCAATCTTTCATAAACCGTAAACCATAAACCGGAAGATCTTCACAATATTCTTCAATCAATTAAATTCATTTAGGCTTTACCTTTCCATATGTTACAACATAGAAAGTCTTCGCACACGTGAAGTCTTGTGCGTGTGTAATTCCGTCTCCATTTAAATTCTGATTTTGATAAAATCTCTTGGAAGTAGAAATTATCAAATACAATCTCTTAAAGAAAGGAATTAATATATTCCTTCCAAATCCTTTCCAGAGAGGATATTTATCAAATCAATTCCAATTCCATAAATTTAATCCAATCTCATAAATATAGGAATGGATATATTCTCAAATCAAAATACCATGAACGAAGATACTTCTTCTTGGATTACAACTCCACCTTCCTTATATCACTAAGATTCCTTATTTGACGTGTTAACGCAAACTATCCATATTTGCATAATTTCCACAAATTATCAACTTGATAAATCTGGACTTTACAACAACACAAGCTTCTGAAAGCAGGGTCTGCATCATTATAGTTCAAAAATAAAAGTGTTAGATTGTGGCCTTTTGATGTCGATGTACTGGAGCCAGTTTGATCTTGAGTTCCTGTTGGCCTTTAATTGTCAACCCCTGCAATAGATAGCGAAAATTTTCAGTAGTATCCATTCAAAGTAAAGGGTAAGATCACCTTAAAGCCGGGAGATCATTGATTTCCAAAATGGTGACACCCTCAGATCTCTAAGATAGGTCATTGAAAAATAATTGCTCATCTTCTTTGGAAATCATTGCCTCCCTGACAATTGAATCTGCAACTTGGTTTGCTTCACTAGGGATATAAGCAACCTTAATATTCCCTTTATGCGTTAGATATGAGATATTAACGTATGCCTGGGTCAACATGTTTTATTTCTCTTTAGCATTGATTGTTGGCCTTCATTATTAGGCTTGATTGTTGGCCTTCACTGTGATACTTACTCTATGATAATTTAGAAATTAGTAGGCTTGATTGTTGGGCTTGATTGTATGTAGAATCATTTAGAAATTAGTAGGCTTGATTGTTGGGCTTGATTATTGTACTTAGAATCATGCTTGATTGTTGTAGACTTCTTGTATAAATGCACTACATGATCAATGAGAAATCTTAACTTTTTTCACCATATTCAATTCTATTATTTTATACGTGTGAATATTGAAAACTGTGTCCAGTACATCATATAACACAGCAGTTTTCCTCCAAATGGAAAAGGAGAAGGAATTTTGGAAGTGTCACCACGGAGGCTGCAGATTAACCCTGGACGGCTGAAGCCAACTCATATGCTGACGGACATATTTGCTCAGCTCTTCAAGCCTACGTAGTGTGCATACTCCCACCCTTCTTATAGCATATGTAATCCCGAACTGAAATGAACTGAAATGATCTGAAATGCACCAAAATGAACTGAAATTAAACATAGTAAATAAAAAATAATAATAGATCAAAACTAAGCTAAATAGTATTAGTTTAAAGTTATACTGAATTGATTTGAACTGGATAGAACAGAGCATGACACTTTACTATTTGCATAATTTTTTTAAAATAAATTAAAATGGGTGAACGTAATTAAATGGAGAGTAAAAAGGTTAATGCTTGAAGGAGAAAATATTTTTTTATTATAAAAATGAGAAATTTTCATGTTAGACCGACTAAATATTAGACCAATAATAAAAAACCTCGTTTTAATAATTTTTGGGCCAGATTTTTTTAATATACATAACAATGCATTTTTTAAGTTTTTCAAAGTTATACGAACCTGGTTACAATAAATAAAACAAACATCAAAGCACCCCATTAACCAATTTTATCAATTATAAAAGTATCCCATCTACCGATTAAAAATCGGTTCAACATAAGATTTCGTGATTAATAATTAAATACTCCATAGTGCCATAATAAAAGGGTGAAACCTCAATCTCGTTTATGTGGGGGCGATGGTCTTTCCTTTTGTACAACAATTCTTTGAAATTTTAGCTGCACTCGATTTTGGTTTTCTCACTAGATTCTTTAATAAATAAATTATTTGCATAAATTTTGTAAAATAAATTAAAATGGGTGAACGTAATTAAATGGAGAGTAAAAAGGTTAATGATTGAATGAGAAAATATTTTTTATTATACAAATGAGAAACTTTCATGTTAGACCGACTAATGGTTAGACCAATAATAATAAAAACCTCATTTCAATAATTTTTAGGCCAGATTTTTATTATGTATACATTACAATGCATTTTAAAAGTTTTTCAAAGTTATAGGAATCTAGTTACATTAAAAAACAAACATCAAATCATCCAATTAACTAATTTTATCAATTATAAAATGATCCCGTCTACCTATTAAAAATCTGTTCAACATAAGATTTCGTGTTTAATAAATACTCCATAGTACTGTAATAAAAGTGTGAAACCTCAATCTCGTTATGTGGGGCGATGGTCTTTCCTTTTGTAGAACAATTCCTTTCAAATTCCTTGTGATTATAGAAATAAATATGTATTAATAACAAAAGTGTTGTAAAAAGGTTTTATACCACACTTTCATTTTTCATGAACTTAACAATATTATGTTAATTGAGATTTAATCATGCTACATAAGTTATTGTCTTCATAACATTAATATCCATACACAATTATGAAATGTTGGGATATGCCTTTTACATAATGTCCCAATAAATCCTTTTTTAATACACAAATTTTATATTGTCTTCATATCTATTCTTTAGTCACACAAATCTTTAAAGTTCAATTATAGTACTATACACAATGTCATAATATACCTCTATCACCACACCAACATAAAAGTTTCTTAAAATGTGTGTTGGGAAAGGCCATTTTTTGGTAGTGACTTTTGACTTGGAGAATGTGTGGCAATAAATTTTATATTACATGGTATGGTTTCTTTTCATTTTAAATTTGTTATTGGTAAACCTGGCCACCTTCAAGTTTTAATGTATGTTATTTTTCAAGGTGGATTGATAATAGATATTTATGGGTTTGATTGTAGATTGGTTTAGATGATGTTGGCGGTGGTTGTGTAGTGTTGAAAATGAATGTCGATCTGTATGTATATGAAGAATGAGACAATATGATCGATCTGAATTTTCTAGTTTTCATAGAACTAATAAATTCATATTTTAAAATTAAATTCTGAGGTCAGTTTCGGCTTCGAAAGTGGACTTTGAAGCATTAAACCAACATTGGAAGAACCACTGGCGGAACTGGGGGCGAGTCGGTGCGGCCGCCCCCCAACCTTCGGTGAATGAAGAGTAAATATACATTCCCTCGCCCAGGATCCGCCCTGTCCCGCCTCTCCTCACCCAGGATCTGCTCTGCCCTTTTCCGCCCCTCCTCACATTTTGGTCTAGTTCTGCCATTAGGAAGAACTGCCTGATTGCAGCCCGGTTTCAAATTGCCATGCAAAGTTGGATTTAACCGCCGTTAACATACCACTCCCATACTAGTGGCTGCATAATTAGTTAACAAGTAATTAAATAGGTATAATATCACATCATACATAGTACATTAACTCCAATGATAAATGTCTCGTAGTCTATTCTTTGGACCAAAAGGTGATATTGCTCGGCCGTATCGCCCCCACATGCCCGACACCTCAGGTCCTGGTGGAGGAGGTAAATTCACGGTAGCCCAGCGCCAGGACCCGTTGGCGGTTACTGGACTCGGTGTGCACAAGGGACTCACGCTTCTCATGTACTCTCGTGGGCGTACACTTGCTACACATGGATATCCCCACACTACCGCTACCGAGTATCGAACATGTGACCATTGGACCAAACTAACCAACGTCTCAACCGCTGGGGCACACCCGTGGGTGTTACTCTGCCTAAACTTTAGCCTAGGGTTTATGCAAGTACTGTAAATTTCAATTGGGGTGGAATTTTTTTAAAAAAAATAAACTGAAAAAGTGGAGGACTTTCGTTGTAAATATAGAATATTTGGTTCATATATAAATATCGCAATTTCATATATTTATTTCAATTTTTTTCTGCAAGAAACCGCCACGGTCACTGGAACCGCCGCGATCACCTGTAGCCACCGGTGCTGGTAGAATTTTCGCCGAATTTTCGCCAGATCCGCTGCCGCTGACCAGTCATCCTCCTCCGTCCGGTGGTGATTCAATTTCTCGCAATGATGATCTGCATTTCGCCGGATTTGCATTTTTGCCGGATATGCATTTTGCCACATTCGTTGTCGCGATAATCCTAGCGACGTTGTCAGATTTAAATTTTGCAATAATAGTCGTCGTGACCCAAATCCATCGCAGCGCTGAAACCCGAACTCTGTCGCGGCCGCGATGCCTCTGCAATTATTCCCTAGCTCTACCGGCGAGGCGATCGCGACACGGCGACGAGGTGAGGCAACGGTGGTGCAAGGCAAGGCAAGGCGAGGCCAAGCGAACGGTTGCTACGTCAGGTGTGTGAGATCCACGCGCGGCGTGGAGAAGAAGACTCATGCGTGCAAACACACGCGAAACCGGCGGATGACGAACGATGAACAGGCAGCGGGCGACGGACGGACTGAGGTTTTGCGAATGAGAGGTGAGATTTAATTTTGTGTTCTATTTTTTTTCAAAGAGATATACTAAGGTTTAATATTATTTGACTGAGTATATTATTAATGAATATTTAAAAAACAATTGTTGATGTTTTATGATTTTCTGGATGAAGAACTTATACTCTTGAGGCACTGTAATTTTGTTGTTGATGTTTTTAGTTTTTTCTTCTATCAATTGATGTTTTTCTCTTCCGGGTGAGATACCGTAGTTTTTTTGTTGATTTTTTAAGTTTTTCTCTCATGTTAATTTTTTTCATTTTTCGGGTGGGTTTTAGTTGGCATGAGTTGACGTTTCTTTAATTTTTGGGTTATATGAGTTGATTTTTTTTTACATTTTTTCCCTCTCCTGTTGATATTTTTCATTTTCTACTACCTCTATTTCGTTGGATGTGGCACCATAGGTTTAGGTGAATGAAATGAGTGAATGAAATGTGTGAATGAAATGAGTGAATGAAATTGAATTTAGATAGGAAAAAGTAGAATGAGTGGATGAAATTGAAGCAATCTTGTCATAAAAGGAAAGTGTGTCAAATTCGCAAAAATAACCAAAAAAGGAAAGTGTGCCACATCCAATGAAACACATAGAGTATGTGAGTTTTAGGTGATAGGGTTTGATGTTTGTAGTTTTTTTGGTCATGTGGGTTGATGTTTTGTAGTATTTTTTTCTCTTATGTTTTAGGTGATAGGTTGACGTTTTTCATTATCCGGGTGAAGTTTAGGTGATAGGAATTGATGGTTTTAGCTTTTGGGTGATATAGGTTGATGTTTGTAGTTTTAAAAAATGATAATTTAAACTTTGTTGATGTTTTTATGATTTTCAGTTTATGATTGTTGATTGTTTTATGATTTTCAGTTTGTGATATTTATGATTTTTAGTTGATTTTTTGTTAGTTGTAATCGATGTTTTTTTAAAAAAAATAATTTTATTTGATTTTTAAAATATTTTTGCTGCAAATTTTTAGTCGGTGTTTTATGATTTTTCGTTGATGTTTTGCTAGTTGTACCTTATGTTTATGATTTTTGTTTCTATGATCATATTATTTTTTAGTATTAATTTTTTAAAAAAAATTGTTTTTTTTTTTGCAGATTGCAACCGGCAGTAAGATGATGGGGTGGGGGAATGGACCAAAAATTCCATGAAAAAATATTAGAG
>JAULKK010001473.1:0-10575 GCA_032355705.1 Rubia peregrina
CTGCGGGCTAGACGCTGCTTCTCGTGCAACTTGAAGGGGTGGGCGAAATTCCTCTCAAGTCAAGATCCATAATTCCGTAAAATCAGAGTCTTCGTAAGGAGATTCATATCAAAATCAGAGTCTTCGTAAGGAGATTCATATCACTCTCTTTGCATTAGAGATGCTCTAAGAACACTAAATTAATAAAACTATAATAATAATATTTTTTAGATCTTATAATAAAGTTCCAAATCAATCGTACTTTGAAGGTATCAAATTATTTGATTAATACTATTCCAAGGCCTCCTTGTAGGAGAGGACCTACATCTCGCTACTAAATTCTATGCAAAAGCTATATCAAGGGGAGTATGAATTGCCAAAATCCCCAATAGCGCTAAGATATGGTACTTCAGGACCAAGTAGTTCTTCATCCTTTTTACAGGGTCAAAATGGATATTTTTTTCACATGAAGTGATCTCACAATCATGGCATGTTCAAGTGGTATGTTTTATCAATATAAACTGCTTTATCACTTTAGCGGTGTAATAAGACAAGTTCAGAAAAATACCATTTTTCAAAATGTTCAATCTGCAACCTAAGACAAAACTTTGTCTTCCAAAAATTTTTCTTTTCAAATTCAATTTTCAAATATTCAACAGCTTTTGGATCTCGTCAGGAGTTCCAATCATATTTAGGTCATCAACATAGAGTAGGATAATAGCAAATTTTGACCTCTCGATCATTTTATGAATACACAAGGTCAGATCTGGTCATTTTGATAGTCTTGTTTCATTAGATATTCACCAAGGTGATTATATCACACGTGCCCAGCTTGTTTTAGCCCATATAAAGATCAACACAACTTGATCAAGTAACGTTATAAAGAACCAGAATTACATTCCTTTGGCAATTGCAATCCTTCTAGAATTTTCATATGAAATATCATTATCAACCGAGACATACAAATAGGAACTCACTACATCCATTAAGTGTATTTCAGGGGATTTATTTCCTGCAAGAATAAGTAAATAACAAAAATTAGTTGTAAGTACCACGGGAGAATACGTCTCCTCAAAATAAATACCTGGTCTTTGGGGAAAAACCATATGCGACAATTCATGCCTTATAGCACACGATTTCATCATTCTCATATTTTCGGACAAAGACCCATTTGTAACCCAAGGGCCGCACATCTTTAGGTGTTCGTGATATTTTTTCAAAGACCTTTTGTTTTCCTAAGGAATCCAATTCAAGTTGGATTGGGCCTTTCCATTTTGGCCAATCATTTCTACATCAGCATTCCTCAACACACTTTGGCTCATGATCCTCGTTTTCATTCATTTTGGCACTTACTGCAGCATATATAAATTTACCGTTGATACTGATTCTGTATCGGTTCCATCATTATCAATACCCTTACTTCTTCAGGAAGTTCATATTTAATCATATTGTAATATTCTTCTGGAATCTTAAAAAAATCTTCAAAATTGTTCACCTTGTTTGTACCACTGCAATGCCTGCTTCTTTTTGCTCACGAGGATTTTTTTGTCTTTGGAACCAACTTGCCTACCTCATTTCATTTGTGCCTTTGTCTCAATTTCAATGGTAGGTAGTACTTCAGGGACATCAATTTTAGCAGGAGCATTAAAAGTAGACACATGTGATTTTGTCATACGTTTTAGGTCAGTAAAAGAATCTAGCAATTGATTTGCTAATTTTTGCAAATGAATTATCTTTTGAACTTATAGTTCACATTGTATTGTACAAGGATCAAAACGAGAAAATGATAGTTCATTAAATCTTATTTTCTTTACTGGCTATATTTTCTCTCCCCCTAATGTTAGGAAAAATGACTAGTTGAAATGACAATCAGTAAAACGAGTAGTCTTTCGTTGGTTCGATATATTTCATAATTGATGGAGATTAGTACCCAACATATATTCCCATCATTCCCGAGGCCTTTTTTGCATTATGGTGTAGCAATAGGTACATATACCACACATCCAAAAATTATAAGATGGGATATATTTGGTTCCTGACCAAAAACCATTTGCTGGTGGAAAACTTATTATAATTTGTTGACCTTTTGCGGACTAGTGTTGTTGCATTCAATATAGCCTGGTCAGAAGCTGACACAAGGAATTTTGTTCTCAATAACATTGGTTGTGAAACTAATTGAAGGAGTTTAATGAACAACTCAGCTAGACTATTATGTGTATGAACATGAGCTACATGATGTTCAATGTTGATTATCTCGGTGACTATTGTGGCAGTGCTACGTTCAATGTTGCTGATTTATCTCCATTTACGTTTGAGGATGATTAAGTTTCGAGGATGAAACCTTTCGACCACAGAGGGAATGATACAAAATTTTCAAGGACAGCTCTATAGATGAAGACATTCCAAGGCTTGATATAATATTCAAAGGTTACTTTCGAGATCCTCTAAGTGATTTGTCAAGTCCTATGACTAGGTCAAGAAGTAAGCTTAGAGATGCAACCTTGAATGCATTTAAAAGGAATTTTCATGATGAAGATTCGAAGAACACAAGGGAGATATGGTGGATTAATGTCATTCTTGTTTCCAAGGATTAAAGAAGCGAAGATGAAGATTAATGAAGAATCTTAAAATAATTGGTTGGACGTTCATTTAGTGGGCTAGTTCAACAACACTTTAAACCTTTTTTAGTTTAGGTTTTATGGTATTTTGGCCCATGATAATCTCCACCATATTGGCCTCGAGATTATTCATGGCTTCATTTAGGTCTTAGAAGATCAATTTGAATCTGATTAGATTTGGTAAGATTATATATGATCTAATTTGGAAAGATTAGTGAAGATTTGGTATACTGGGATAAGGAAGAATTTAGCTAAGATTCAGATGATGAATTCGGCCATAATTTAGGTTAAATTAGAAAATTTAGTTTGATATGGTTTAATCTTCTTAAAACTGCCATAATTCATTCTAGTTTCTGTCAGGATTTACCAAATCTTATCTTCTTTGTCTTCCTTGTGGTCGAACCTACATACTATAAATAGAGGATGGTCTTCAACATTTTTATTCAACCTTTTATCAATAAATTACGTCATATTTTATTTTAAACTCATTTCTTATTCAAGCTTTTAAACATGCAGGTTTTTTGTTTTCGATTTAGTGTTTGGAACTAGTCGTCCTTTGTGTTAAAGTATGCAAGTGGTGCTTGGTTTGTGAAGTTGGCCTTTTGTCACTGAAGTTCAAGTTGTGTCCATCAACAGATTTTGAGTGTGTCTTCTTTATTTAAAGAAGGTGCTTCGATTCACCCGTTGACGAGTGCTTCTAAACATTTCGCAAACAATATCTTCGTAAGGATATTCATATCAAAAGATATTTATTAATCTTAGATCCATACAATAATTAATGATTACACAAAAAATGTCTTTCTAACTACAAATATTATCATAGGAAGAATTACAATTGATTATTTGCGAACCTGTTATATTCGTAAATAGCTACTTAAAGTCCCTAGATGTGCGCTAGTCAGGCCGTATTCACCCACTGCACCTCCTTTATTTCCCTAAGTGCCCCTCGTTAAGGGGAACCATCCTCCTAAACTAGATGTGCATGCATACTAGCAAACAAATATTGATCACTTTTCCAGTACACCTGCTTTGTCTCACACCCCAGTTGAACGAATTTGAGAATCCATTTCTCCATCACAACTTCATCAACTGGGTAGCCCACCTTTTCCTCAGGCCTTAGCCGTATCAAATTTCGTCCTTCCTCTTGCGTTGGTACTCCTCAGCCTCTATACCTAAGGGTTCTAAAGATGGAGATTCTTCTTCATCCTTCATCTCGACCCCTCGTTTGCTAATCTCACCCTCTGATTATGTTCAAAACCGTAAAAGACATATTATAATTAAATTTAAGAAAACATCTAACACTTGGAAGAAAACTTATGGCAAGCAAGAAGATCTTCAGAACATCCCACGAGGGATATAATCTAGACTTGCTTCTCCACCAACTGAAGCAACTCCCCAACGTACCCAAACATAATGGGTCATCACATAACTGGTGAGATTCCCAACCTAAACATGGGATAAACCCAATATCACAAACCACCGTTCATAGGAAATTTCCTAAAACCAACTTGCATACACTTACAACAACTTAACACAACCACAAAGTATACAAACACAA
This sequence comes from Rubia peregrina, assembly GCA_032355705.1. Lineage (NCBI taxonomy): Eukaryota > Viridiplantae > Streptophyta > Magnoliopsida > Gentianales > Rubiaceae > Rubia > Rubia peregrina. Next base: position 4,156 of record JAULKK010001473.1, read on the forward strand.
CACATACTCAAAGCTACATCTCCGAAGATGCAACAAAAAGAAACAACATACAACCACAACTAAGAAAATGCTTAGGCAACATCTCCTTTTATAGGCATAATCTAACCTGGGGAAAAGAAACCATCATTATTAATATAATTGAAAAGTTGTGTCCCCTTGTTTATTGTAAATTAACTAATAACTTATTTAGCATGGGAAACTAAACAGCGTAATGTTAAGCATATTCCAGTATAAAGAATCTAGAAATATCAGGCCCATGTGGATCATGCATTATGATCGTACATGTTAATAAAATATATTCAAATATCTAATGTCCAAAATACAATTAAATACATAACAAAAAAGTAGAATTGTTATGCAGAAGGATCGTGCACAAACCGTATCGTGCGTCACAGTCTGCACATTCGTGAGTTGGGCTTTGTCTTGCTAAGTGTTTTTGTTTAGTTTTGAAATTTATTTTTATTATCTGATCAAACATGTAAATATATAAACTCCATTCATCCCAAACAAATTGACACAATTTGACTTTTGAAAGTAAAACTTAACCAACTTCGATCATTATATTCTATTAGTATTTATGTAAGACTATTATCATGTTATATGCTGTTGGATTCATTATAACATATATTTTTAAATTATTGTTTTTTTGGAATTTTACTGAACACATAAATAAATATATTAATAGTTGAACATTGATTCAATTGACTTCCAAAAGTCAAATTGTGCCAATTTATATGGGACGAGTTTGGTAGGCGAGATAATGCATCTAAAGAAGGGATAGTGGGGACTCCATGTCTGCCAATCCTAAAATTTGAATTATGTTCTAAATGTAAGTTGACTAAAATACAATTAATGTATTACCAACGATTTAGACTGGCTTTATATTATAAATTATTATTTTCTTTATTAAATATTCAAATCTAACAACTATTTCACCCAACATATTAACGTACTCAAAAGCAACCAATCACTTTTCAAATAAGAAAACGGAAAAAAGAACACGACAGTCACATTTCAAACATTAACTAAAAAGAAAAAAAATTCATCACGCATAAAGAATACAACCCATATCCCACAATGTCCCTCCACGCATACCTATATCTCGTAATATCCTTCCAAACACAACATATATCCCACCAAACACAGAGTAAAGTTATTCTATATGTCGTCAAACACAATCTATATCCCGCCAAATACAGTCTATGTCCCACTAAAACAAAATAGAAGCCTGGAAATAAAAAGGAATTAAAAATAGAAGTATGGGGGAGATGGTGGGCCAGGGTCAGGTAAAAGCTTAAGTTTCCTTATTCCATTTTCCGATTTTATTCAGTTTTATGTTTAGAAGATATCTGGAAAAAATTAGGATATGTCATATCTTATATAAACCCATTATTCAAACCTCAATTATTTTGTGTTTCCAAAAATCCAATGCTCTTAGTGTATAATAAGAAAAACTTCTTCCGCCCAAGTAGGTTTTTTATTTCATAAGTAGAAAAAATTAAATTTAAAAGTTGATAACTTCATTTTATCATTAATTTTTCTAAATATTTATGAATAAGTTGCTAAATAATATAACTTCAATTCTTACTACGATGTAATGTGAAATGAGAGGTCTCCGCCATACCTCTCAATAGTACATTTTTAAAAAGTATAAATCTTGTAAATAAAATTATATAAATATATATATATATATATGAGCAAAGTAGAATCGTTACATGAAAGCATCGTGCACGGACTATGTCGTACGCTACGGTCCGCACATTTGTGTGTTTGGTGTTGGCTTACTTATTTATATTTTAACTTTTCTTTTTATTATTTGATAAAAATGTATGGATATATATGTATGTATGTATTTATATTGGTAGGTGATAGTAGATCTAAAGAAGGGATAATCGAGACTCCACCTCCGCCAATCCTAAAGTTGAAATTTGATCTCCGTGGATGTTGGCTAAAGAAAAATTAGTGTATTATAAACGGTTTAGACTGGATTTTATTTCTAATGATTATATTCATCATGAAACACTCAAATCTAACAACTGATTTCACCTAACATATTAATGTACTCAAAAGCAGCCACTCACTTTTTATTTAACCAAACGACAATAAGAGCATGACAATCACACTTCATATATTAACTAGAAAGGAACTATTTTTATACCGTATGAAGAATACAACCTATATCCCACAATATCCCGCCAAACATAACCTATATCTTGCAGTTTCTCGACAAACACAACCTTTACTCCACCAAACACTGAGTAAAGTTATTCTATATCCTGTCAAACACAATCTATATCCCGCCGAACACAGAGTAAAGTAATTCTATATCCCGCTAAACGCAATCTATATCTATTCAATATATATGTATATCTATATAAGCATGGAAATGAAAAATGAAAAATAGAAGCATGGGGGAGATGGTGAACAAGGGCAAGGAAAAGGTTAAGCTAAGTTTCGTCATTCCAATTTTGGTTTGGTTTACCTTTTATGTTTAAAAAATCAAGAAACATTTAGGAAATGTGATGTCTTATATAAACCCATGATTCATACCTAATTTTTTTATGTTTAAGAAAATCCAAAGCTCTCAGTGTACTGTAAAAAATAATCCTTCTGACCAATTGGGTTATTTATTTCATAAGTAGGAAAACAAGAAGTAAATTTAAGAGTTGATCTTTTTTTCATTTGCTATTATGCATTTCAAGAATTAGTTGATAACTAATAAAACTTCAATTCTTATTATGATATAATGCGAAAGGGGAGGTCATCGTCGTACATCTCAATAATATATTTCTAAATACCTAAATATTCTAAATAAAATTATATACAAGAGAAAAGTAGCATCCTTACGCATAAGGATCGCATGGACCATGTCCTGGGCCATCGTCCGCTTGTTCAGGCCCTAGGCTTTTGCTTGCTATGTGTTTTTGTTTAATTTTGAAATTTTATTTTCATTTTCTAGTCAAACATATATATATATATATATATATATGCACACACACATATACACACATACATACATATATATAAACTAGCAGGTGAAAATATATCTAAAGAGGGGTGTGAAGTCACGTGGACGTGGATTGCATTTATTATTTAGTTGGCATTTGTGAACTGATTTGGAAAAGAAAAACTTTCCATGTTGGAACATATGGAAAGCTGATGCATAAATGGATTTAACTGTTTGAAGATATTGTGATAATATTTATATATATGGAAGATCGGAGATTTTTCAATATACTCCCACCGTCCCAGAGAAATTGGCACACTTTCTATTTTCATCCGTCCCACATAAATTGGAACACTTCAATTATTACCTAAAGTGGCAATAAATGAGCTTATACTTTTACTATATCATCCCTCAAAAGTTGATTAAATCTACTAGTCAGCTCTTCCATTACCAAAATACCCTTCCTTTATTTCCCATCAACACTTCCACATCAGCTTGCATTAAAAACCGATCCAAAAGCAAGTGTGACATTTTCTCTGGGACGGAGGGAGTATTAATTTAGGCGTGTGATTGAAACATATTCAATTAATGGAAAATCCCAATTTCTATTATAAAATACTATGGGATATCTTGAGATAAGGAAATCCCTTAATTCAAGAGATTGAGATATGCTTCAAAAGCATATATCGAATCAAAATATTGTTGAAACAAAGGTGGAGATTTTCAATCTGCGCATGGACTACAAATAGAGGTCATCATGGTTATGTTACTCACAAACCTAATTGTAAAAATTTGCATTCAGATTTTCTATCTTTCCGAGAGTATTGCGAGAGCCAGAATACATAAGTTCTAACATACTGTATATTGTGCGGAATACCCGAGAAAGAACAAACTGGAAAATAAAGCGAAAGACAAAACACCAAGAATTTACGTGGTTCACCAATTGGCTACATCCACAGCCGACCAAGATCGGATTCCACTAGAGAGAAAGGCTATAATTACAGATTTCCTACTCTCTATCAATCCTATCTCTTAGAGTTACAATAAAAAGACGACACACTATATATAGCCTTCTCCACCTTAAACCCTAACGGCTTTTGGCCCAGAAACATTTAGGCCCAAACCAGAACAGGAGACAGAATACCAATAACAGCCCAAACAGAGGACATGCTATACCGTCGGGTCGCGGGCGTCTACGCCCCTGGACCCCCAGGCCAGGGTGCGCTCTGCCCCCTGGACCCCTGGACCCACTGACCGGGCAGCGAGATCTCCGTACCAACCTGTCGAAGCGGTTAATATGTATTCAAGGCATACCAACAGTTTTCATTCACACAATTTATTTTTTATTATTTCAATACATTCTCAGCCACTAATTCTACCTTCTTAAATCCAATTTTCAAAAGCAAGTGAGACAATGTTAGTGAACTGGGGGAGATATTCATTTCACTAGAGCGGGTATGGAGATAGTTTTGATGGTGGTTGAGTGGTATAGATATGCAAATGATACTCGCAATGGATAGTGCACCGAACATGAATATTAGTTCATATTTGTTACACCCCATTATGTCTTATTGGAACCTCTATGTATCTGCAAATTAAATATATGATAAAAAGATATATACCAATATAACCCTATCGATTTGAGTTAGTGTCAATATAAAGCTCGGATATTTTTTAATGAAAAAATAACTCTACATGTTTAATGAAAAGGTCAATATAACACTCAGACCCCCCATTTCCAGCATTGACTTCGAATTTTTGCATTGGCTCTATGTAAATTGATCAAAATACCCTTTGAGGCAAATTTTGAAATTGAGTGGATAATTTTACCCTTGTAGTTTGCCGAACTGTCATAGTACCAAGCAGGGTTATATCAACACATTCCTAAAATTTATAGGGTTATATCAGCACATTCGTAAAAAAAATGTAAGGTTAAGTGTGTGGTACTCTGATGGCCTTAACGGGCGACCACATCATCATATACACAATTATCACATCATAACAATATTGTATACACCATAAAATTCGATACCATTACACCGTCATTGATATTAAATACCATTATCATATATCGTCTCCTCATTTCAAACTCATCAACATAAAAAATCATAGGTAAAAAACACAGCAAAAATGTGAGAAAACTCGATGATTTATTCTCTTCACGTGAACGTGAAAGTGAAAGGCTAGCGAAAAACATTGCCCCTTTGTTTGAGGGCATTGTTATAGAGTCTTGCTTGTTGCCGGAGACTTTTGGAGTGGGAAAATCACTTCAGCTTACAACGACGAACCTTACAGGTCACAGGTAATAGATATTGTTGTATTGACATATGTTTCTGTGTCTCGACAGGTTATAGAAAGTCAAGTGGCAGTATACCGCTGCAATATTCAGTTGACTTCATGGAGAAGGCGATGGGGCCTTACCCTTCAATACAACATCAAAGCACCTACAAACATAGGTTGAAGCACCTTACACTCGAAACACTTACATGAAATACTTAACAAGCACGAAATTCTTAAATTACCAAAAACATTAATTTCAAGCACCTACAACCATAACTTAAATCACATACACACATAAGTTGAACCACCTTCATCACACATTCAAAGCCCCAACAAATAAAAGTTAAATCACCTTCAATAGCACTTTGAAGCACAAACAAACATAATTGGGATACATACATTTATAACCCTAACTTTAGGCAAAAAGTGCCAATATAACCCTAACAAATAATTATATATGTTAATCTAACCCCAACTTTTAAAAAACAATTGTGCCGATATAACCAAACCCCTAATTCCAGCATTGATTAAATGATTTCAGACTACACAAAAATATATAAAAAACAGAATTACCCCCATGACAAATCAATCAATCTTCTTCAAAGCCTATTTAACCCTAATTTAAAATGCATCTGCCTCCACCATCGTGCGTTGCCCTTCCACCACCATGCACCACCGCGCGGTCTCTGGTGCTCCCTTCCTCTTCCCCATCCCCCACCACCGCTATTCCCTTCTTCTTTCCAAGCCCCCACCACCGCTGTTCCCTCCTCTTGAAACCACCACCTCTTCACCAACTGAAACCACCACCGCTACGGCTTTTTCCTGCTCATTTTTCCTTTACCTCCTCGAATCCCAACACCGAACCTTCTCGCATCGAATCTTTTCCCCAGCATCGTCATATCCCCTGTCCAAGCCCTCGCCGCCTCCCATGCCCTAGCTCCATTGTCTCCCCCGCCCTAGCTCCACTGTATCCCCTGCCCTAGCCCCGCCGTAACTCCTGTCCTAGCCTCCCTCCGCCTCTCCTCACCTTATCCCTTCCATCTCCCCAACCCTATCTCCTCCGTACCCCCCGTCCTAGCCTCTCGCCACCCTAGCCCCGCTGTCTCCCCCGCCCTAACCGCTCATATTTTCCCCTCCCTCTCCCCACCGTTGCCACCTATTTTGGCACTTCCCCAGATATGGACGAAGGGCCA